>QVOA01022785.1:0-61770 GCA_014825685.1 Pseudomyrmex cubaensis
TTTCGGGAATTTTTGAAATATTGTATCAGGAGAACATAACCAGTGAAGAGGTGGCACAAAGAATTTTCGTTCTCCTGATACTTTTTCTTGGAATTTTCAAGATTTTCCAGGAATTTGTAAAAATTGTATCAGGAGAACATAACCAGCAAAGAGGTGGCACTATTTGTGATACTCCTGATACTTTTTTTTCGAAAATTTCCAAGAAATCTCGAGAAATCCTGGAAAGAAAGTAAACTTATGTGCATATTTTTCCGTCCCACTTTACACAGACTGCGGACTGTCAGATGCAGTAATAAGTTTTACTGTAACCTGGTGTGGTTAAAAAATGATGCACATATGGTATACAAAAGATATAGACAAGTAAAAGAAATATTTTAATAATTTTTGCTAATTTTATGCTCTTGATTTGTTATAAAAGTGTCTAAAACATTTTAAAGGTGTCAAATCTTTTTTAAAAACTTGTGAGAAAAGCATAACTAGCAAAGAATGGCAAAGAAACAGTCCTTAGATCTATTCAGCGTCGCTATTGGCTGTATCCGTTTGCCAATGTGCGCGTGCGTGTCCAATATGTCGGTTTAGCAAAGACGCAAACCACGACAGCGAAGATCAGCGCCATTAGTGGTTTGAATCTTCGCTACAGTGGCTCTCTTCAAGTTCGACGATCGATAAAATAAACGTCCGTACTTACCTGCAAACACGTGACAGAAAATCGCGCAAACAATTGCAATCGTAAAGGTATTGGGGACAGAAAACGCGTGCGGTATATCTCCCAAAATGTCTATGTCCGCGCAAAAGAAAACACGAAGGGTAAAACTGCGGCACGAGTTGCGAAGATGACGTGAACGTTGGAAACTCGCTGAGCGGAATTTCGCGGAAAATTTGCGATTTTCGCGGAAAATTTGCGATTTTCGCGGGGGGGTCGCGCGACGTCGTTGTCACGCCGCTTTTATTTGTCAGTGAAGCGAAAAATAGACGACGAGCAAAGCGAGCGAACGGGCGCACCCAAAGGCATTATTACGCGCGTACTGCCCGACTTCCGGTAGCGCCGGTGCACTCACACGCCGGTGCGCCACACGCACACGTGGCTTGGCTCGCGGCTCAAGCCGATACAGATCCGGACGTGATCCTCGCTCGGCGACGCGAACAAAGATCTTTTCAAACCCGTGTCCCGAATTGTAACATCGGCCGGCCGTGCGATTCGTTTCGAAATACTCGCAACTGCAAACTCAATAATCTCCGCGCGCGGAGATAAATCGGTTTTCCTTCTTTCTCGCGCTCTTTTCCCGCTCGTTTTTATCTTCTTCGCGGTCTCCCGCTCGCGCGCGATTCTCTCTCACCCCGATGCGTGTACGCAAGTGGAAATACGGGTTAAATGCACGGAAGGAAGGAAAATCAAAGCGTGAGAAACGATCCGCGCGATCGATCAGGACAGAATCCATCGTCGGGAGAAAAGACGCTCGAAAAATGTCATCACGTTCTAGGTGATGCAACTTAAGATGCTAACTTACTGTTACAACTTCGTGTATTTCCTTTTGATGTCTTACCGTCGCAATATATCAGGTAAGTGAAACAACCCGAGCGAGGATGCGAAACACGAGACGACAAGGTCGAAAGGAAGTTTCGGGAACGGTCAGGAAACCGGTCAGATTTTGCGAGTGGGAAATGAGAGAGAAATTTGATCGGGGGCGATAAACGACAGAGATTTATCGAAATTGCATTTTGCATCGGCGTCTCACGAAAACTAGAACTCGCTCATATGCGCGCAGAGCAGGTGGTATGAGCCAACAACTGCGTTGTTGCTAGTGTGTACCCGCGGTCAGAATTTAAGCAAAGGTTTTGGGGCGCTTGCCATCTGGGCCTTTGCATACCGCTTGCAAGGGTCCATACGGTATACATCGACGATGCGTTACCAGTTCTCGAAGCTGCCCCTCGAAGAGAGATTTCCGACCGCGCACAGGCGATAAGAGACGAAATTGGCAACGCGGCTACGCGACACGTTTTTCTTCGCAAAGGATCACGCCAAGTTCCAACATGGCGGAAAATCAAGAGAAAATCGCCTAGCCTTATGTGCCGGACATGTCGGCTATGTGTTTTCACAAGTCATTGCCTGCGTTCAACTAAAAATCTTTAGCTCCACATGACGTAGGGTATGTACCACATGTAGGGTATGTGAAAAACACGTTTTGCACAAAAAATTGGTCAGCAAGAAAAATTTTTCAGTGGAACTTGTCTGGATTTTTCCACTGGGTTTTTCGTTTCATTAACAGAACGCTCTGTTGGCAAGGCAACAAATTTAAATTAATTGAATTGATTTAATTAACGAATTTAATAACAAAGTTTTCTCGCTGGCCAGATATGTAGTAACTTTATCTTCTTGCTGTTCTAACAAAAATGTTATTTTCCGTCATGCATAGATCTCAGTACTGGCGATGAGGCGTTTGAAACACGGGACTTCTAATTAACAATTACGTTCTTTATCACGTCTCAAAGATAAATAAAATCACTTGAACGAATGGAAGTAACAATCGCAGTTGGAAAAGTTTTTTTCTCGCGAGAAAAGGGCCATCTTCGCAAATCAATCACTGGCAAATCAATTCGTTTATGGATGATTTGCTACAGAATATATAAAATGAACGCACTAACAAATAAAAAATTAATAGGAACTACTTTGCGTTTGTCAGTGCAACGGACTATCTTCAACGAATAGATCAATAATACAAGTCGGCGGAATGCGTGGCAACAATATTTTCGCAATGTCTTTCTATTTTTTTTTTTTTTTTTTTTTCACGATAAGTATTTTTTTGACAAGTATTATTTACAAATTATACAATTGTGCACGTTTCCTTTCTGTCTGATGATCTTTTCTGTATTTCTTTTCAAATCTGTAGTTATTTTTCTTTTACTTCTTGCGAGAAAGTTTCTTTTCGCTTAAGTAATTACATAGTTGTCATCTTTTTTCTTATTTCTTTTCTTCTCTGGTATTTCTTTTCTGGTGTAAGGTCTTGGATTACAGTTACATTTGACAGCTTCAAGACAGCACAGAGAATAAATGCATGAAAAATGAGAAAAGTTTATGAATGTAAATGACAGAAACGATTTCTATTGTTAAAACCTAACAGCACAAAAACATTCTCGAAATTCTTTAGTGCCTTCTCAAGATTCTAAGATATACATTAATGACAGACGTTTGAAGCACAACATAATGTCAGACAATATATTATTCGCTGATCTCTTGAATCAGAATAATATCAAATTGTAAAAAAATGATAATTTCCACTTAATTAATTCCATCATTAATGTATATGCAAAGTAACTGATCAAGTAATTTATTTCTGTAATAGTATCTCCATTTGTTTTCCTCGAAAATAGAAACAACAATCTCAGGTAACATGAGATTAAGGCAGAGCATTCAGTTCTCACAAAAATATTATACAAGTAAAATGTTACACAGGAAGTTTATTTTTTCATCTATAGGCAAATTCTTTGCAAAGGTTGTGCTACGTAAGACGACGATGGAAGACTGTGTCTTCCTGTACGTTGTTGAAAAAAAAACTTTTCTTAAACTTGCTCTGAGACTTTTAGATATCTGTGACGGAAATCCATATATAAGAGCAGGCAAATTACCAATAACTTCGAAGGCACTTATCCAATACTTCAAAAAATGCAAAGAAGGGGAAAAAAAATGGAAAGGCACGCATGATGGAAGAAAAGAAGAAACAAGGTTTTTCGAGGAAGTTTTCCTATACCGTACGCACCCGCTTGCTAGAGGAAATCAATAACAATGGGAACAATGGGAAATTCGAACAAAGAAAATTTTTAGAACGAACAGCGAAGGTTACTAACTCCTAACTCGAAGTAAGAAAACTAAACCACATTGTAGCCAGGTATAGAAAAGATTCGCAATACAGCTAACAGATTTGTTTTATCTCTGGAATAGAATTTATTTCCGAGCAAATATGTTTCTTGTAAAATACATAGACACTGAGAAAAACAGCGTAAATTTTCTTTTCACTGTTTTACAAAAACATTTGTTAGAGAAATATTACGTACAATTTTTGCATTCCCAGAGACGATCGTTTTTCACATTTGCCAAATCATAGTTGTTAAACATTTTATTCTTGAGAGAGAGAGAGAGAGATTTTTTATTCTCGAGAGTTTAAATAAACTTACTTGCAAGTAGAAAAACGTTACAGTTTAACAGAAAATTTTATTCTCTCTCTGCTTCAAAAAAGTATTATTTGAAAACAATTTATATATGAATATTTTTAAAACTATTTAGAAATATTTAAAATAAAATATTTGAATTCATTTCCTTCATTTCTTCAATTGTTTTTAAATGTTTTCTTATATATATTGTAAAGTAAATATAAAGAAACCTGCGTGTATTTCCTAAAGTAAAATGATTGTATTAGCAACATATTAGAACACATGTATGTGATGTGTAAAAGGAATTACACGCTTTCGCTGGAAGTGATGAATGATAATACGAAAAACGAATAACATCGATTTGAATACAGAAGTTATAAATAAGGTCACACACAAGAGAGACCAAAATATTACACACGTACTATACAAACGCCGATAACACATGAAGCGAATGTTTCGACATACGTTTTCCTCGTACAAGAAAGTAAAAGTAATAATCCAAATTCAAGATTCAAAACGCTCGTACATATATAATTTATACGTTATTGTTTTTAAAATATTATTTGTACGGGAACCCAGGAACTATCAATTGCATTTTACGTTTGTATATTAACACCAGAACTACCAAGTCTGTAAAAATGACGATTGTTACAGATTTCTTGCCTCGATTGAAGATAAATGATTTATTGAGTTAAATGGTGTTTTTCAATTATAATTATTTTAAACAAGCTGAAGCACTGTCTTTTTCAAGTAATCTCCGTCAAATTGACGTGTTAAAAAGAAATACACTCAACATCGGTAGTTCTAAACAATTTAAAAGCTAGTGAAAATGCACAACCAGTAATAATAAGTTCAATGCAAGTTCAATACGCTCGAGATATACATGCAATTATACATGTACGTATGTATATTTATAAATTTTAATTAAGTATTAATTAAATTTATTTATTTCCCTCAAATATAATTTACTTGAAACGTTTATTCATTTACTTTAAACGTATAATTAATTAATACTCGCGGAAATTCGAATTAAATTGGAAAATTCACGTACGATGTTTGGTTTGCATCTCATGTACGTGAAACACTCAATTTGCTTCTTTTTATGGAAATTAATAAGAAATCTATTGTACAAAAAGAATTTAAACTTAGCGTATTAATTTACACTTTTATAATTGCACGTATATATCCGACGTACTGGCTCGTATATCGATCTTGAAACTTATCGGTAGGCCTAGTGTTAATTTCTAGCAGAATATCATTTCATCTCTTTCACAGTTGGCCGCGGAAGAATTTCTGGAAAAAGTCTGCAAAAAATTCAAGTAGGAAAGAAAGAGAGAAAAGATAGTGGACAACGTTCCCTATGTACGCGTTCTCTGAAGTTTTTTCTATTTTTCTGAACGAGATGCAGTTTCTCGTGGGGGGTTAAGGGGATGCTGTGGAAACAGGATTTGCCTCAACCCCTCCAAGAGAGAAAGAGAAGAGGTACAACATGTTCAAAGCGTCACAGCCCCCGAGTTGTGACGAGGGGAAAGGGAAATATGGAATAGATTCCGATCATCGGAGTGTGCCGGGAACAGGACTTTCGACGGACTTTCCGGAGCAAAATGGCACAGAGCACAATGGCACGCGTGGTTTATGTTACGTTTTTACGACGCAAACCACTTCATGAGATCAATGGTATAAAAATCAAATGCACTTGGTGCGCGGCAATTTAATGTAGTAGTCAAGGTGCATGAAAGACTTGTTAATACGTCGTTGTACGTATACATAAAAAGAATATACGAAGTTCAATAGGGCGGGAAATCCGACCATCGATTGTGTGATTTATAATTGCAGCTCTTTCAACACGTTTGTTTAATTCACGTCAAATTTTAGATTCCTGATGAGACAACGTGTAAACGCGAGGGATGAAACAAAGACCAAGTGTGTAAAGAGAAGATAGAGAGAGAGAGAGAGAGCAAAAATCCTTGACATTGAAAAACGGACGGGAGGAAGAACACGGCGCTTCAAAAACGTGTAATCTCGGGAGCAACGAGGCATTGATGATTACTCGCGAGTCATTACTACCGCGATTGTGCTCTCCCAGAAACGGGAGAAAGGATCAGCGGGACAGAAGAAAAGAAGAGAGACTCAGGGGGTAGAAGCGATCGAGGTAGGAAAAGCAGAAAAGAGACGACGAGAGAAAATATCGAGTGGAAAAAAGAAAAAAAAAGACGAGAAGGAGACGGAGCACATGTGTATGCGTCCGTGCACGCGTGCACCGGCGGTAAAGCATAAGCATAAGTATACGTGAGCGCGCGTGCCCTCGCAACCGGCAGCAGATGCGCTCGCAGGGCGCAGCTGTCCTCCTACAAGTGGTTCTCAATCATCCCTTTCCTCGATTTTTCTTTCTCCCCTCGGCTCCTCTCCTCCCCCTCGGGATTCCCTCATGAGTTCACAAAGGAAATCGCTGTGCGCGACGATCACAATTCGCTTCTCGATAAACATTCGCGTCGCAGCTGATCGAGAAACCATTTTTTCGCCGACTTCCATCGACGATACGGAAGGCGAGAGAAGAAGAAATCAATGCGTCTCTCAATAAGCTGCTGAGAATAATAGACGGTGTTTAGTTTCTTCAGATTTTAGGTGAGTTCTTCATTTTTAAATTATGACTGCGCTCTCCGCGAGACCAAGAAATGCCGCGTGCGAGATTTGATAGAAATGCGTTTCGGTCGGAACGCGAGCAAAAACAAGAAAAACACACCATCTCTGCGCGGTTAAAATTTATAGAAAATATTAGATTGGTGCAAGACTAGTTGCAGGTTTTATTAAATTCAATCAGTAAACGATTTGATTTAATTTCATAAATAAGAACCGCAATGTTTGTTATTAAATTTCATTGGCAAATAATTTAATTTGATAGATAGAAGCTGCAATTATTTTTGGACCAACTTGATGCGAAATACAATTGAAAGAAAATAAACTAGAGTGAAAAAAAAAAAAGATTCGCACATTCGAATGCTCAACGTGTTGTCAAAACGATCATGTTTCTGATCGTGTTATTGATACGATAATGAAATATTGACAAAAGCGGCGCAATCGTATGAGAATTGCAACGACGGGCCGACAAGCCGAAAAGCGCGTTGCTGAAGCGTTCCAACCTGTTACAGCGGTGGCTACGTTTTTAATGACGCGAACACGTGGTGAACGTAAAGTTTCAGCTGTTCCAGGTGATACGAGGGACGTGTGCTAGCGCGCAGCCCGACAAAGCGCCGAACTGTGTTCGAAATCGGTACAATATCGCGATCGAGTCCCGAGCAAGATGATACCCGATTGAAACGTCAATGTATTTTCTTCCAGATCTCACGCCCGGTGTTTAATTTCTCTCGTCCATTTGCCGATCCCGATGTGTGATCGATCGTTTCCGCGTGTTTCCGATAATAATAATAATTTTCAAAAAATTCTCGTCGCGAGAGATGAAATCGAGTTTCGGTAACTTGTCACGCTTGACAAGTTCAGGTTTTCTTATCGTCACGAAAATTTATTTGTTCGCCTCGACACGACGAGCAAATTTCGGATCTGAAACGTTTCAATTGTAAATTTCCTCATTAGGACGCATTTTTTCAACAAATGTGTGTGGCAAAGCGCACGTGTTCCGCGATGCATAAAATTACTATAAGGTAAACAAGTCCGGAACACTTGACGAAGTGACGAGGCGGCAACCGAGTGGATATTACAGTGCGTTTTATTAAATAAAAGGCAACTAACGTTTCGCGAGAAGGTGTGTGTGTGTGTGTGTGTGTTTCATTGTACAGCATGACAAATCAGTCGATTATTACGTTGCCGTGGAATGAAAACAGAATTTCAACCTCTCTATACGTCTCTCTATTGGGGAAAAAACCTGCTTACAAACATTACATGTCAGACGAGGATATTACTCGCTCGCCGGCTCGTCGTCGGTTCGATGTGCTTCTATTTATTATCTCGGCTCGCTTATCGTCGAGATAGAGCGTGGATTTTTATTCAAATTTCTATTTAAAACCTGCTTGACATTCACTTCTCGCACCTATCGTGCTTCCGAGCTGTTGAAAAAACGCGTCGACTCTGTAAAAAAAAAAAGAAAAAAGAAAAAAACGCGGATTGTCAATTGCGTGGCTTTTCTTTTCCTTTTTTTTTTTTTTCTTCTAGATTTCCAGCGGACGTTATTATTCTTTCCTGCCGATAAATCACAAAGCGCTTCGCGGCACTCTCCGCGCTTAGTTTGGAGAATAGGGTCCAGCCGTGCGGAAGGAAGAAAAGAAAGACGGACAAGCGAGGCAGGCCGGCAGCAGGCAGACGGCGGCGGCGGCGGCGGAACGAAAACAGGAAGACTCGTCCTGCCGCGGCGGATATCTGTCACATTCGTCGTATAAATCACATTCGGGAAAGAGAGACGGACCGTAATCGTACGCACCGGTGTTGTCGCCGTTGCGTGTAATCGTCGCCAAGCGTTAATTATAATCGACGTTCCAATACGACGGCGCCTCGGAGATTCCTCCCCTGTGAGTTCGCCGCAGTCACCTCATTTTCCTTGACGTCCCATTGGCTCGACAAAACCACGTCTCTTACCTGGAACGCAGAACATAGGTCCGTTCAGGATCCTACCTACGACGAGAGGCCTAGATCGGTTCCTAGGAACAGACGAAGAAGAGATGATCTGGGCGGTCGTATGATCGCGCTGTGCGCGCGTGAAGGAGAGACCATCGGAGGCGAAAATCCAGGACAGCTGATACAATTTCGGCGTCCTCTCTCGGTTCTCCAGAATCGGAACAATACGGAAGGAACGGAGGGAGGCCGAAGCGAGAAAGAGGTAAGAAAAGCAAGAAAGAGAGACGCACAAGGGACGTCGAGGACAAGAGCGAAACGGGGAGGGAGAGAAGGGAGGGAAGAAGAGGGCCTCGGGAAAAGGGACGAAAAGGAAAAAAGGAAGGGAGGTTCTCGGCCGGCCGTTCGGGGGCCGTTTCTTGCTGTTCCCTCACTGGCGTTGCTGTTAAATAAGAATAAGCCCGCTCTCCCCACCATTTCGGGCCCCAAAACGAATAAAGAGGCGAGACACCTGGCTCTGCGGCCACAGTACGCTCGAGAACTTCGCTAAGCGCGCATCCAGATGGATGCAAAAGATTGCCAGATGGCAATCCTCTCCAGCCGGTCTTCTCGCGGCTCGCGGTCTCTTATTTTTTTTTTCTCCAGACCCCGGGCACGTCTTCGCGTTCGCAATTTCGTTCACAACTTTTGCGACTAGTGTCTTGTGCAGTGGACGGCGAGAAGAGCGACGCAATAGAAAGAGAGAGAGAACTCATCCCTGAAGATGATGCGAGAGAACGAGAGTCTAAAACGGAGGAAGAGAAAGAGAGAGAACGGAAGAGAGTGATCTATCGCGAGTGACGAACGGCAATCGGGGATCCTGGCGCGCGATCTCTAACGTCGCGTCCGATTTATTTCCTACATGTGACGCACCTCGATCGAGCGCGCCGAGCGGCCGAGCGGCGCGTCACGTGCCCCGAAGAATATACGAGGATCAAGAAGAAAGAAGATGACGAAGAAGAAGAAGCGGCATTGTGCCGCCGAGGATCTTCCGAGACGCGCGTCACGGCGTATTGACACGGCGATGATCGTCGGCGGCGTCGATCCGTATCTCCGATCTGCATGCCCGCTGCTCTCACGAGGAAACACGGCGCGAGTGACGAAATTCTGGAGGGAAGGTGTAAGAAAGCCGGTACTCTGAGTAAGATCGTGACAAAACACAATGCATGTTACATATCTATATATCTATAATACTTCTCCTCATTATTTTGCACATATTTGCATGAATACGCGAGACGAAAAAAAAAATCGGGTCAAAAGAAAACGGGACCAAGGGTCCGAGCGACACAAAAGGCACCGACAAGTTGCGTATTTTTCGACGCTTTGAATTGTTGCCTCTCTCAAATCTTTCACGTTCGGGAGTACAGACACAGAAACCCAGAGAATTTCCGGCAATGAAACGAAAGATTTAGAAGGTGTTGCAAAGCGTATTTTTCTTTTTTTTTTTTTTTTTTTTTTTTTCACGCACCGAGTGCCGCGATAGAGATCGAGTTACGAGATACGAAGAAACCGGGACACGACGACGCGACAAATAGCGCATTCACCGTCGATCATTTGGACAATGCTTTAAAAAAAGAAATAAAAAAAGAAATCGAATCTCGCAGCGCGAACTGAGTAAACCGAGCGAAATTTATTTCCGTGTGTTCTGTCTCAGAAAAAAAAAAAAAATTTGTCCTGCTTTTTGGAACGAACCGTTTTGCGGCTCTTTATGTATGCGCGCGCTTGTGTGTGTGCGTGTGAATATATACGCGAATTAGCGCGCGCCGGTATCTCCGGGTTTCTCGTTTCACAGAAATTCCAGACCCTATTTCTCTCTCTCCGCAAGGGGCCCTATTTTTCGGGGGTCCCGGCGTGTGTCGAACGACCTACGTAAAGGCGACCTCAGGCTATGATTTGTGATTCGAACGATGTTAGAGAATCCGATTTGGAGACTGACCGGCCAAGGTCACTACGGAGAGAAGACCCTCGGTTTCACGGAACGGAAGAGAGAGAAACAGAAGAAGAGAAAAAGAAGGGGCGAGAGAAAGAGAGAGGGAGGGAGGGAGAGATGCACGCATACGGCGGCGTGCACGCATTTCTCGTCTCCATCAATGGGCGCGCGGTTACGTCGGCGCGACACACGCGTGTAATCTAACGCGTGGCTACTTCAGCGAATTAAACGTGTGTTCGCGAGGAACGCATTAGACCAGACGTTGCGCGCAGTTTCTCGCCGCGGCACTTTTGTTCTCGCGGCAACTCGAGCGGAAAATTTGTGTCGCCAAGTTCGTTAGCGTGTATTTTTTTTTTTTTTTTTTCACGAACGAATTTGGGAGGAATGTGTTTCTTCGTTTTTAATTCGCGAAAGGGGGGGTACGCGAATAATTTTTTTACAGCGTTGTAGATTTTTGAAAATAAATTCACTTTTCCGGAAACTCTTACGCGGTCGGTGTATCGTTTGCTTCGTCAATGTGTATATATATATATTTTTTTTTTGACTGTGAAACTCAATTCGTTGTGAACGCAAGCATGCAATGTGTCAAATTAACTCTGTTTTCTCTGCAGTTTTTTTATAGAGACGAGCACGTGGTTGAAATTCCAGATCTACGAGGCTCTTCGCCGGTTTCGTGCCCGGCGCGATTGCCGTTGGAGACCTCGGAAAAATAAATAAATATATCGTCGTCGATCTCCGTCAAGAGAGACTCAAGACGTCGGAAAAGCCGAATCTTGCATAGAGAAAGGTCGTGATTTGTGACAATATTTAGCTGCACTATTAGAATATTGCACTTGTCCCGGCCTATCGATATGCGTCGTGTCTCGTCGGGAGGATCGAGACGGAGAAAACCGGCGGAGGGAACGTACGGAGGAAACCCTCTCCGTTGCACGGAGAGACGAAGACTTTCGAGGATTGGGCAGGCGGGGGCGAAGGCAATATTTGTATACAGAATGAATCAAATTGCACTCATCCCGGCCTGCCGAATCTGTTCGACATGTTCAACGACACGGCGACGCACTCAAATACGTTACGCAACTTCTAATCGATTGTTACTTCGTCTGTTGATTCTTACAGCGTCGAATATCGGATTTATGTCTCGAACGAAATTAAGTATCAGAATCTCCCGAGCCCACACGATAGATGTCTGTGCAAATGTCCGACATGTAAAACTCAATCCTAATGCTCGTTCGTAAATTTTCACGAGCGTCGTTCCAATTGTCGAATGAAATTGCACCGCGAGTCCGGAAATCGAAAGCACTTGTAACATAACACATGCGCACGATGTGTCGCGTTTGAAGATACGGCGGTGTTGTAATTTATTTATTTTTTGTTTACCGCAAACATTTCGACAATAAATAAAGCGGATAATTCTGTCTACGATTTTATGTTATATTTTAAAATATGTCTGTTTTGTAAAATGTTTTACACACTAGCAAGAACACACCCACACGAGAGAGAAGCAATAAATTAAAATAAAATCGCAGTATGTACATGTCAAGTGTGAAATTGTTTTTTATTTCCACACCTTTTAATCTCTTTCCTTCCTTCATTCTTTGAGACCACATGTTCGAGCGCGCATCCGAAGACAATTGTTAAATTCAGTAAATAAATTGAGAATAAATTTTTATTCGAAAATTAATTAAATCTTTGTTAAAAAAAAAATGTCCATAATTCGCGAATACGCAATATGACGCGCGCGTCGCGTGCTGTTTCCCAGGAGAGAACGCTTCTTCGCCGGATCCGTGCCGTTTCCGGTTTCCGAGGGAGAAAAAAAAAACGACGACGCGTCTGTCACTTTCTCGCGCGCGAATTCGGAAGGAAGAGAAAGAAGCCGAAGGAAAAGAGGGTAAAAAACGAAACCGCGCATTCTTTTGTGCAGAACGCGCGCGCGCGCGCGCGCGCTCGCGTAACCGTTTCACAAAACGGTCGCACCGAGGAGAGGAAGGAAGGAAGCGGCAAGAAAAAAGAGCGAAGTGGAACGGCAGGGGAAACGGCTCTATGGATCTCTTGCTATAGCTCGCCCCGAATTTCGCGATTCAAGTTTCCTGCTCGAGAGATAAAGAGAGACAGAGAGAGATGTGTCTTCCAAGGATGTGTATATAGTATTATTTCTCTGTCTCCTTCCACGCTCTCTTTCTCATCCTTTCTCATCCCGTTTCCTTCCAGACGTAAACTCGCTGGTTATGTCGCGATCATTTTGTAATTCTCACCCGACGCGCACAAAGAAAAGAGGAGCGGAAAAAAAAAAAAAAAAGAAAGAGGAAAAACCCGATATCAAAGGACGAAAAGGTGGCCCCGCGCGCGGGAAGCAAGGGAGGGGGTTGCGTTACGTGTTCGATCGAATAAGGAAACACAATAAAAGTAGGCTCTCCGGAGGGACGTTGAATCCTGTTTTTCATTTCGTCCTTCTGTCCGTCTCTCCTCCTCCTCTTCTTCCTCTACGATCCTCTCCCGGGGACGAGAGAGAGAGAAAGAAAGAGTGCGCGTAAACGCGCGCGTGCACCGCGCGCTGTCGCGCAAAAGCATCCCTCTCTCGTCGTGGAGAGTCCCACGGTTTGAAATAAAACACCTGGCTTCTCACCCGCCCGCCCGTCCGTCCGCCCGCGTGCGCGCCCCGCGCGCGGAAACGTGTGCGTGCGCGTGTATACGTGCACGCGTCTTCTCGCGCTCGCGTTTTTAAACGCGGGCACTTTCACACATACAGAAAAAACCTCCGCTCGGTCGTCGTCTCTGTTTGACTGTACTTCGTCAAGATTCGCACGTTGTGACTTTACCAAAAATCGGAAAAGAAATTTGAACAGTCGTCAAACCTCGCTCTCTTCGCGTTGCCATTTCTATTTTATTTTGTCTTACTCCATGTCGCGTTTTGAATCTGCGCCGGCACAGCGCGATAAAGAGATATTGTTGCTGTTCTCTCTCCGAGAGATTAGATATCTTTTACGTTGAAAAGTCCTGCGGATATTTTTTCTGCGAGTTTTCATATTGTGCCGAGGAGAGACTTGGAAGAAATGCTAGAAATAAAAAATACAATTTCATTCAGACATTTTCTCATGAAATATAAACATTTTGAAAGAGAGAGAGAGAGGGAGAGACTTACAATTTAATTAAAACACAAAAGAAACCGTATTAAAAAACAGTTTTTACGAACGGGCGCTCGCTGAAAGTAAGAAGGTTTCTCTTTGGAAACGGGGTCTACACCATTGATGTGCAGCGGAGGGCCTAGGCGCGTAAGGTACACACGAGCGCGTTCTCACGGGGGCCCCGCAGGAGAAGAGGGAACCCGGGTGTTCTCTTTCCTTTTCGCTTCCCTCTATATCGTTTCTCCAGCCAGCCTCCGGCGCGTAGACTGGTTCCCTCCGAGCTTCCTTATAAACTTTATTGAATTCTTTGTAATACGCCAAAGGGTTCACCGTGCAACCGTAAACGCGCGCTCGCGCGAACGCCATTCATATGCTAAACAATAAATTCGTTGAAAGAAACGTATATCTATCTGTCGCCTCTCTTTCTCTCCTTCCTTTTCTTCGCCGAACGAGGAAGAAGAGATGAGGAGAGCGCAGCTGCCGCGGAAAGGGAGGAAGAGAGAAAGAGAGAACGCGACTCGCGCGTACCTTTTACGTATATATATATATATACACGTTGTCCGGTTAAAGACCAAGGAAAAGATGATACCTAGAGCTATTTAATGAAGAAGGGTGCAAGATGTACCTTCTGCATGACGGCGATTGTGGCGATGGTAGTGGTGAGGCCAGCTGCCGCTAAAAAAGAAGGAACAATGAGTTCGCCGATGACGCACTATTCCGAACAAACGCGTCCGTAAGTGGGTCATCGGGGATTTCTAATATTATGCAGTGGGAATTTAATTTATCTCGATGACGCGTTGTAACATATATATGATGTATCGTTAATTGTTTGCGCCGTTTTTGTCAACGTGTCAATTCCTTGGAGAACTGCGCGCGCGGAATGACGTCACTCGCATCTTTGAAGACGACAGATTTGTTTTATATCAAAGATAGTTTTTTAGCGAAAAAGATTTAGCAGGTAAAGGTACATCGAACTGTTGGGTGTCTTGTTACGGGAGTTTGCTCTGAAATATTTTGTTATAAATTTAATTTATATTGGACTATTTTGTTAAATATATTTCGGTCCAACTGTGTTAGCGAATAAATGAATAAATACCTAATGTAAACAAATGACTTTTGTTAAATCACGCCCAGAAAGTTTCCTTAGATTGTGTTGGCGGGTTTTCTTTTTCGAATGACGTCGAGGGTTTGTTTTCGCTCTCGAATTGACGTGCAAGAAAGCACCTGTGCGTTTACGATTGTATCAATTCAATTGTCAAAGTGACTTCGATACCGGCTCCGTACCTTTGCGCGACGTTTCACTTGGCGTCTCGTCAATTTTTGTAAATCTTTGCGTGATCCGAAGAATCGATCCTCTTTCTCTCGAACGGAGAACTGATTTCCTTGCTCGGTCGATTACGGTTTAAAGGTCACCGCAGTTGGCGAAACTGACCCGGAGTTTAGTCCCCACGTGGCCGACCAGTCGCATCGATCGATCGACCGCCGCGGTTGGCCGAACGTCTGACGAACGGAGACAATTCCCATTTGTCAGTGAGACGCCGTGTGTGAACGCGGCTTCACACTCGAAGCTTCTGAACATTGCCGAACACTCGAAACGTCAGGAGGACTGTGCCTTCGAACATGGGTTTGTTTGGAAAATCGCAGGAAAAAAATCCTAAGGAAATGGTGAGGATCCCAGGAAACGTTTGTTTCACTGTCGTCTTACTGTCGCTTACTGACACTGATTGTTGCAAATGTGTGTCTAGGTTCAGGAATGGACTCACAAGTTGAGAAAAGAAGGTTATCAACTTGACAGGCAGGTTAGAGGTGAGCCGCGACGAAGTGTTTTCCCCCGAAAAATCATTGAAACTAAAAACGGTGGAATTGTTCGGTTGCCATCAGGCTAAGCGAATCACAATCTCAATTGTTTTGGCTTTGTTTTCCTTAGAATATCGAGGTTTGACACGTTGCACAGGTTAGGCATTTAAATCGCGAAGTCTCGCTAAGATTTTGACTTGATCCTGGGAAGATCGTGGAAGAATTTGACGAATGTTTACAGAATATTGTTGCGTTTTCTTTTTGCCACTTGTAAAAAATCAATGTTTGTCCGCACAGCGATTCAGAGAGAAGAGGAGAAGGTGAAACGTTCCCTCAAAGAGGCAGCTAAGAAGGGAGACAAGGACGTGTGCAAGGTCCTCGCGAAGGAGATCATACGAGCTCGCAAAGCCTGCAATAAGATTTACACGTCCAAGGCGCACCTGAACTCCGTGTCGTTGCAAATGAAAAATCAGCTCGCGACTATCAGAGTCGCCGGTTCGGTATCCAAGTCGACGGAGGTGATGCAGGCGATGCAGTCTCTGATAAGAGTGCCGGAAGTGGCCGCGACCATGAGGGAGATGTCCAAGGAGATGATGAAAGCTGGAATAATTGAGGAGATGTTGGACGAAACTATGGATTCCATTGAGGATTCGGAGGACATGGAGGACGAGGCTGACGAGGAAGTCGACAAGGTAAGTCTCTCTACGAAAAGGAATTCGTTACCTTTGCGATGTGTATGCGATTTCCCCGCTTCTCTCAGATTCTGTGGGAGGTCACGGCCGGTCAGTTGGGCACAGCTCCCGCGGTTGTCACAGAAAATCCCGGATCAGTCGTGGCGTCTACCTCTGCGGAGGAGGAAGCTGAAGATGACGACAAAGAATTCGAAGAGATGAAGAGCAGACTACAGAGTTTACGAAGTTAAATAAATGCTTAAAACAAAATCCAACAATTATTTGGACCGAGTGTCAGGGACAAATAAGTATTTTTTCGTACTAATAACGCTAAAATATTAGATATATATAATAACACATTATATAACAAACTTCCGCTTAGCAATTATAATGTGTTATTTTTTGCTATTTAACTGTAAATATTGTACACTATGTCGCTTTTGTAGAGTACTTAAGCGCGTTTCTCTTTCTATCATATTTATCCTTGAAATAATATAAATTTTCCTCACGCATGTATATAATTAATTAATATACATTAATAATTATTAGAAGTGAAAAAAACATGGTAAGTCACTGCTAAAGGAAAATTAAGTGGGAATTAAAATTTAACTTAATTAATTTAAAGTGAGAGTCATCAAGATAGCAATTGGAAGCAAGATTTCAAGTTAACTTTTAATACACATCTTCTCGCACAAAGCATTTACAAAGATTTCTCCTCGACGCAATGCAAATGCTTTGGCATCTAACATCACTTGTTTTTTCACTTTGTAGTTTATTTCACGCAGTATGTGATATCTAGCACTCGTAAGTCTGCGAGCGAGCTTCTCGAGTGAAAGAGAAAACGTTAATGTATAAAGACAAACTGTTGATATACACTGTTTTATACACGTTCTTTAGAAAAGAGCCCCACCGCCAGTTATCGACGCGCAAATTTTTAAACAAATCTTAATAGTTGTATAAAACATCGGCGCATCGTCTTCTTCCAAGGATTTACTTGGAAATTTGTGCGTCGACGATCGCGCGTCAGCTCTTATTTTGCCTTTTCACGTGTTTTTCAAACGTTGCGGCTTTACGTCCGAGAATGACAAATTCTCTCTGTTTTATACAGTATTGATGATTGTTGGTTGTCGTTAATTATTTGAATAATTTTACAATATTTTCAGCCACTCGTCTTGTAGCAAACACATTTTGTGAGAAAAAGAAAAATGTTGTTAACGAATAAAAACTGCAATATAATATTATTTATAAGAACTGGAGTGATTCTTTTTTTTGTTTTACATTACTAAACACGTGACAAACATAATTTCTTTGTCTATGTATACATATATATATATAATATTTTAAATAATTTATATATATGTATATACGTATATATATATATATAAATTTTCAATATTTTATATATATAATATTTTAGTGATCTCTCTTTCTCTGAAAGTGTGTATGGTATTTTGATACGAAAAAACTGCAGAAACAGATTTCTCTTGAGAAGATAAAATATATATATATATAATATATTTAATCATATATATTATATTCAAATGTACATATTAAATGTACATATATTAAATGTACATATGTGTTCTAAATGTATTAAAGAGATAGATTGTGTAAACTAAAAGTTAGTCAATTAAAACTGCATGTGATGACGAACAACTTTTATGTTCCATAAGAAAGTTTTGATCCTAATTTATACATAACTAACTCACTTCTATAGAATTTGTTTCTCTTTTAACAAAAGAAATTGACATTTTGTTTTTATAAATTATTAAATTAAAATTTTGCTACAAATTTCAACAATATTATGCACTGGAATTGTTTAATAATATTATGCAATGGAAAGCAAGTCAAGATCGGCAAAAAAATTTTTTTCTTTTAATCGAGGAAAAAGTCGACATTTCTCAATGACTGCTTAACATTCACCCAATTAAAAACTATCAAATAATCTAATAAAACATTGTGTAAATCTGTTAAACCCATGTAATGTCCAATTTCTGTCTCCGATTAACCTTTTAAATTAATCATCCCCAATTGATTGATCAATTCTCCAACGGGATGATCAGCTGATCCCGTTGGGGAATTGATCAATCAACTGAATTACCTACTCGCGGTTGACGCTTTAATCGGAGGGACATGAGGTTTGGTATTGTGGCCACTTGATCATCGATATGGGCCAGTTTTTACAAATAGATACAAATAAATCTGAACAATTGAATACAGAAGTCTGAGGCAAAAACTGTCGAGTAACTTGTTTTCATGTTGCTCACACCTTTTGCACTTCATCTCGTTTTTCTTTTCTTATCAAAGTACGAAACATACGTCTATCTTATTCTAAGCGCAAAAATTGCAAGCAGCGCAAGCAACACGAAATGATCGGTCCGTCAAGTCAATCAGAGATGGTGAAACCGGTCCTGCTTTTCTATTTTTGTTAAAAAAAACAAAAAAGTAAAACCGAAACAGAGTGCAAAACGAGTAAGTGCAACAGTTTGCAACTTGAAGCCGACCCAGAAATACATCAGCCCCCTTGTCCTGTGGACACTAACAAAAATAAAAACTAATAAAAATTTTGTTATTGTTGCGCGCGACCATTTTGTTATCGCGTTTTTACAGAATAAGGACGCTGCAATGTTTTTTTTTATTTTTATTGTAGGCTCCTTAAAGCTTATCAATCACCATGTTGACAATTGATAGCTTTAGCGTTGCTCTAGCTCGCGTCGGCAGTCGATGCATCAGCGGAGTCAGTTTTCTAAAAAATCGTCCGATTTCGCCCGTTATCGGGATCATAGTCCTTCTCATAGTTCCCGTAACTCTACGGCAACCCGCCTTCCTCCTGTTTATTGCAACTTTCACTTTCTTACACTCTTTGAGATATCGGTCCTCCTCCACCTGTATTGGTTTTTGATTGAATAATTATTCGATGAACAAAGAACGAACGTAATTTTACTCAACACTAACCTGCGTGTTGTTCTCCTTCTCCGAATTTGCCTTGGAAATCGCTTTTTCTTTCATTTTTGCCCCGTCGGAGTTTAAGGATTGCGCGAGGTTTTCGTCCACGAGTTCCGGAGACATCTGAAATTCCACGTTTTTCTTCTCTCTCGCGTTTTTCGACACAGCGGAGGTTGTAGTTTTCCTCTTCGCTCTCGTTTTCCTCTGCTCGTTCGACTTGGTCGTTAGATTCTTCTTGCTTTGCCTCGTTTTTCTCTTCAACAAAGACCGTCCTTGCTGCTGCAGCAGTTGCTGCTGCTGTTGTTGTTTCTGTTCCGGTAGATTTATCTTGATCAGCAGTCCCGGAGGAATACTCGCTAAACTGTTAACCGGTATTGGATTACCCAGGCTCGTTATGTCACCGGTAAATGGCAATATAATTTTCTTCACATCACCCTGAAGACTGTTCACCACATTCGAGGCGACGTTATTGATCGTAATCGGTTGGATTTGGTCCAAGTTGATCTTCCAATTGGTCGTGGGCGGTGGCAGAGGCAGTTTCCTTCCCCAGCTTTCCAAACTGTTGGGAACAAGCTTGGGAATATTGATTGACGTCGGTCGCCGGGACTTGCCGCGTTTCTTGGCTAAAGGCGTGGGTCTGTTGTCGATCTTGGGCTTCTTGCTAGAAACGAACGCTCTGGGACAACGATAAATGACTCTGGAATTGTCTCTAGCTTCTTCCTCTATCTCTTGATCGTCGTCGTTGTCCTGATTATCGACGACTTCAGACGACTCAAGGACGTCTTTGATTGTCGGTATAGCGTCGCACGGACCGCGAAATTTCGGACCGCGAAATTTCTGACTAGTCTCGAAGTGTTTGGAACAGAGCACGAGCTTTCGTATCTGATTGGGCGACATTTTGAGCAGGTCCTCGCGGCCTAAGAACTGACACCACTGCAAACATCGTCCGATCTCGTACGCCGGAAACGGATGAAACCTGTAACGTTCGGCTTTGTTTCTCGGATCGGCTCTCGACCGACCGCAAGCGGCGCAGGCTTGGCTCTCCAGCACTTCGGGAGGTAATGGCGGTTCTTCGTTCTTGTCCGTATTGACAAAAAGCGTTGGTTCAACGTCCGACTCGGTGAAAGAAGGTCTCGGCTTCTTCACCGACTTTTCCGGATCGCGGATATTGGGAACCGCGTTGTCTACCAATCTTCCTTTAAATCCCGGAACAAACTGAGACGAATCGAAGTGATTGGAACAGATGTAGCAGAAGAGAATCTCCTTTCTCGTAAGCCTGTAGTACGATTCGTCCCCGACAAAATCCAGCCATTCGAGGCAGCGAAACTCCTCGCCGGGAAAATGATGGAACGTCGTTCCGTCGTAATCATCCGGAGGCGGATTTTTCCGCATTTTTTTGCAAAGTACACACGTGATATTGTACAAACTTTGCTTGGGGTCGTAGATCGACGGAATTGCAGTGGCCTGCAAGCGATCCACGTAGAGAAAGTCGGAGGGTTCAAAGTGTTTGGAGCAGACCATACGTTGAAGCAATTGTTTTTTCGTGAGCTTGTAAAGATCTTCGCGACCACAGAACTCGAGCCAGCGAAGGCAACGAGATTCGTCGTTCGCGGGAAACCCAAAGAACATGTACTCCTCCTCACGGTTCTTGGGATTCATGCGTGAACGGCCGCAAACAACACAGGGATGTGGCATGATTGTGATATCTTGTTCTTGACTTCTCGAGAATCAAATAAGTCCAATGTTCATTGTGTTCTCAAAATTGTAACTCACAGAAATCAATTGCTCGTTGAATCTTTCACTATCATGTTTCCACTGCTGTTCTCAACAGAGCAGTCTCTTCAATTGAACTGCCACTTGTTTATTAAATACTTAAAGAAAACTTGCCTTTGTCTTTTGTGGTAATTGTGGTTCCCAAACAGAGACCTAAAAGTGTTGGATCTTTGTAAAATTAGTTGATTCTTACAAGCTTTTTCAAAAGCAACTGTTTTGTTTTCATATTCATTGGTGACAGTTGTTTTGTGAAAACCTCCCCAGAAAAAAGTAGATTTAAACGATCAGAATTGAAAAAGAATTCAACACCGAGTGCATTTCTTACCCTTCCTCGTGCTTGTTTTCCTTTTTTTTCATATATTTCTCAGAAAAAGGTGACAATTTTCCTTCCGCATAGGTTAGGGTCTTCGTTTAATTTCAAATTTTTTACACAACAAATAATCTCGACGAGAGCACCGTCAAATTTTCAATTAAAAATTCTGAAAAATGTACAAAAGAAAGTGAATTGTTGAAAGGAAATATTGTAAATTTAGTTAAGCAGTTTGACGTACTTGTTGCGTTGCAGAAAACGATAAACTGTAAACGAGGTTATTTCCGCGCTTCTCGCCGTACAGACTGATTGCAGGATTGATGCCACACCATGCCACAGACCCAACCTCGAAACTACTCGAAACTTCGCACACGAAACGACTTGTGTCCAATTTTGCCAGAAATTCGTGCGAAGAAAATAAAATAGCGCGAAGGAGAATTTGAGCGAAAAAAATTATTTTGTATTTTGGAAGAATTTTACGAGTTTGAAACAGTTTCGATCTCTGAGTCTGTCGAATAAAATAAACTGACACATGACACGTTTTCCTCTCATCAGTTACAATTAAGCATTCAATAAATTAGCAGTTAAGGAAGTTGTAAAAAAGCAATCAAATTGTTTTCGTGCGTGCACGCACGCGAACAAATATACAAAAAAAAAAAAAAAAAAAAAAAAAATCCGTATGACATTAACGGACAACATTTTGATGCTACCGTGTATCTGCAGAAGTTATTAAAAGTAAGTAACTTATTTGAATTTTACTTGCCAATTGTAAAATTGTTTAATATATAATTTAACATACAATTTAATTTTCGTAATTAATATATTTTAATAATTTGTCGATGCATACTTTAACTTTTGATATTTTATTTTGACAGGAATGTACACTGAAGCAAATTATGGACCACGAGGCTGAAATCATAAAAAACAGTCAGACTTTACACTCGGACATGCAAACTCTGGTGTATGAGAATTATAATAAGTTTATATCCGCGACTGATACCATTCGCAAGGTAAAAAAATTGATATTAAAAGAGGACAATGTGTGTAGTGTGTGTGTAATTAGAAGTTAATTTTAAATATGATGTAGATGAAAACAGATTTCAAAGAGATGGAGGAGAGCATGGATCTCTTAGCGAAGAATATGGACAGCATTACTTCATTTTCTGAACAAATTTCCTCAACCTTGCAAGGAACGAGACAACAAATTGCCAAACTGTCATCTGTACACACGTTGTTGAAGAAACTCCAATTTCTCTTTAAACTGCCTGGTAATCTCAAGGACCGAATAAATGAAGAAAACTATGCACAAGTATACAATTCCTATCAGTTACAATGTTTTTTTTGCTGATAATATTCTATTTCATGGTTTGGATTTGAAGTAGAAACAATTTGTTTCCAGGCGGTTCAAGACTATGTTCACGCGCAGAGAGTCTTGAATCAGTACAGCGCTATGCCGTCCTTCCAAGGCATTCAAAGAGACTGCGAGGACATTTTGGAGGAATTGAAATCGAAGCTCAGATTGCAGCTTCACAAGAAAGATGCGTCCACCAAGGCTCTGGCTGAAAATGTCGATCTGTTGTTGCAACTGAAAGAACCGGCTGATTCTTTGTGCGCCGAATTCTTGGTGCACGCAGAAGCAAGACTGACCGAACAGTTGGAAGTGTTGAAGGACATGTGCGAAAACGACATCATCGAGTTCGTTGACACGTCCTCTTCGGGATTTCTCAGCGATCTGTGCCTGATTGTGGCTTCTTACAAGGACATGTTTATAAACCGACCGCTGGACGATCACAATCTGGTCGATGACTTCGACACGAAAGCCATGGGGCATTTGAACAAATTTGTAGTGAGCAATATGAGGAAATATTTTGATCTGGTGGGCAAAAGGGTGGAAGACGTGGCCGACACCGCGATTTTGGTCAGAGCCCTCGACAGATTTCATCGCAGACTGCAAGCAATAAACATGCTCTGCCAGGAAACAGACTTCGCAAGGTAATGAAAGAAGAAAGAGGAAGACATGCACATAGCGCGTGTATAATTAAAGACAAAGATAATAAAACGAAAGTACAAAATAAACGCGAATTAAAATATTTGCAGAATTGGGACGGATATAGTCGTGAATGCTGGCCGAAAACAATGTCGCAATCACTTGCACAGTCTGAAGCAACACTTGAGTGAGACTTTGGTAAAAGTGAGGCAGACTTTGGCCACCAAAGTTACACAAGACGGGAGCGACGGGGGCTTAGCAGAGCTTCAAGCTATGCTTATTATGCCCACGATTGAGAAAGTTAAAGGAGTTCTGCAAGACTTATTAGTTCGTATAATTACGTCTGTCCGACTTTGTAGAATTCGTATTTTTGTTACATTTTTACAGTCTTCTCCGAAACAGTCTTCTCTCTATCAAATCGCTTTAATTCTAATTTTTATCCGTAACATGACCCAATTTTGCAGGTGTTTTTACAACCGGATTTGTCGTTTAGCTCGAAAACACAATTTCTGCAAAGTTTCTGTGTGGACGAGGTGAGGGAGGGGCTGGTGATCGGTTTTCTACACCATCTCACGGCCACGGTCGCCGGATTCTGCAACGGATCCGACGTGTCGAAGTTCCCTCCCACCCTTCTGCTTTTGCTCAGCAAAATGTGCATCGAGTACAAGGAGAACAACGTTCGCTACTTGGTATAAACAGAGTTTCCGTCTCAGTCCACCGTGTCCACGATGACGAATAAACTTCGACTTGTCGTTAATCAAGCAAATGTTTTAGCTCACGACGACCGACAATCTCTTCAACATCGATCAGTACTCCTCTTCGGAGAACATTGTGACCCCCGCGTCCGAGATATGCGATCACTTTCAGGAGGCCGCTCAGAACTTGCTGAATCACTACGTGCGAATTCAGGGCCTGGCGGTTTCTCAGATGCTGAGGAAGTCCGTGGAGACCAGGGATTGGCTGCACACGATCGAACCGCGAACCGTGAGAGCCGTGATGAAGAGAGTCGTCGAGGACATAACCGCCATCGATTCGCAAGTCGCCGCTTTGTACGACAGCAACGACGGCCAGGTGGACAGAAGTAGCGACAGTAGCAGAAAAACTCACAGGTAGAAGAAGACATTGTCTATTCGGATATGAAATACTTGAGTTTTTTGGATTCTCTCTGTTACTTCTCGCTCTTTAAAGGTTCGCTTTAGGGTAAATAATCGCGTTTTTTTCGTTCTAGCGTCAGCGTGTCGAGACACTACAGGTCGAACTGGTCGTCCTACACGCCCAGTCACATCGACTCTTCGCTGGTGACGAATATTCAGAAGTTATTCTCCGAACAGATCGAGATCTTCTCATCGGTGCAGTTCAACAAGGCGTCCATTCTCACGGGAATCATCAAGATAAGCTTGAAAGTACGATACATTAAACAATATATCGCTCGGTTTCATCATCCTCTTTATTATCCGCTTCACGTCACGACCCTTTAATTGTTTATTAATCCGAATCGTTGTTTGCGCGAGCGCACGCACGCGTACGCGTCGCGATAAAAAAAAAAAAGAATTTCCGTATAGAATAACACTTTTACCAGACGATTTACTGGCATAACGATCGCTCAGGTGCTGCAGAGTGGTCGCAATGATAAAATAGCACCGCTATTATCCACTTTGCGGAGTTGATTCATCCTCCGCCGTCGTGTTCTGTCATCGCTCGCTACGCAATATGCTTCGTGCTTCTCCCGCTATTACTTACACAATTGTTACATAAAATCTTAAATTAATATTAATGCATATATTTTCCTCCCCCCTCGTCCCGAGCTGATAATTTTTCGCGATAAAAATATCGACGCGTCACGATGTTGCGTTTTCTCGAGATCGAAGAATTTCTTTTTCCGTTTACAGACTTTTCTCGAATGCGTGAGACTGCGAACGTTCAGCAAATACGGTTTGCAACAAATCCAAGTGGACACTCATTACTTGCAACTGTATCTGTGGAGATTCGTCTCGGACGAAGAGTGAGAATTTCTTTTTTTCAACGTTTTCTTGTGCGTTAATAAAGCAATTGTTTTCTATTGTTTGAAGTGCAACATTTTTATTTATTGTTCACAGCGTGATGCACTTTCTGTTGAATGAGATTTTGGGAAGCGCGGTGCACAGATGTCTCGAGCCCGTCTTGATGGAGCACAGCGTGGTGGACATTATTTGCGAGAGAGGCTGAACCAAGCGCGATTTTGCACTAACGTGTTGTAGCACGCAAATGGTAAATGTAAAAAAAAAAAAAAATAATATAAATCTCACTGGTGATAAAATATATGAAGATGTAAATAGAAATATAATATATTTATAATAATTATATAAGGAGATCTGTTGCGTCTCGTGTACAGAAAAATTATACAAATATTAAAGACACAAGTTTCTGCAATAAGAAATGTGTAAATCTTGAAAATATTTCTCCGACAAGATCTTCACATCTGCACACACACACAATATTCCCGTACGTCTCGTTCAAGGTACAGAGCCGTTAGATTTAGTGCGCGGTGTAAGAAGCGGCACAGGGTCAAACGATTTTAATAAGTCTTAATTCTCTTCGCTGCATTATTCCACGCTTTCGAACCATTTCCACCAATCTCACCGCTTTGTCCTTTTAAATTCTCTTGTCAATTTTTTCTTTTTTTTTTTTAATTTATCTCGCGTGCGTTTTGTCGCGCTCTGATTACGTTCAATTTTCTTTTCGTGTTTTTTCATTTTTTGTATTTTATTTTTTAAAACCCTGAAGACTGATATTCGATATTTTCGATCGTTTTTACAACTCCGTTGGAATGCATGATTCACTAATAAAGAGAACGCGCGGGGGGGTTGAACGACAAGTTTATCGTTCGGTACGGTGGTACTGGGGAGAACTTGGTTGTGTATTGCCCCTTGACAATGGCTACTCTCGACTTAATTTGGACTTCCTCTCTCTTGGGATGAGATTCATTCGGCGAGTATCCGGCCTGAGCCCACGCACCGCGTTCTACCCAATTTAACAGCGCTCGCTTCCCTGAATTGTTCGTGACAGAGCCTGCTTTCAAGCTGTTATTTTATTTTTTTTTCCACAAATATGCTTGTTTTCGATATCAGTTTTGTAATTATTTCGCACGAGAATTTATAAAAATATCTCTCCCGCGCGTGTCGGCTCTCGATTGCACGTTGATCGATGCGCGGACAAAAAAGTTTTGCTATTACGTGCGAGAAAAATTCGCTGACCGTCTACTGACCGATCTTGTTTCGTCCAACAAAAACGTTTGGGGAGGGTAAAAATTCAATAGGCTTGGCAAAAATTTTTCTTGCCAAGCCATGTAGCAACTAATCTTTTCGAAGGTTTGCCACTCTAGCGAACCTTTTTCTTTTACATAATCTACCTTCGTGCCTCAGAGGAGAGCTTTCTTTCATAATATATGTTAGAAGTGAAAAATTGGAAGAGTTTAATTACCATAACAATCTTGAAAAACATGCTCATAATTTTAAAATTATAAAAAATTATAAAATATAATTATAAAAACTTGTTTTTTAGTTTTAATTAGTTGCACGCATTCGAATTTTGTGCAGCAGAAACTGAAGTGAGTTGTAAACCGCTGCGAGAAAAAAATGTCACGTCGATTTTGCAAAATCAAGAAATCGAGCTTCATGCGAAAAATTATTTTCACGTGTAAATTGCACACAGAAAGTCCGAATTAAATAAAACAATTTTCTTTTTTCTCGGAGAGTCAAAAATAATTTAATAAAAACAAAAAAACTTCGACGTACATTCAACAAAGTGCGCGGCACGATCGAGGAAAGTAAAACGCGAAAAAGTAGAATCGAAAGAGAGAGAACAATTTTTTTTACGAATTGACAAAGTTTTTAATTGAGGCGGTCTATTATTTAATGAGGCGCGAACCAAGACAAACGTCGTCGAGGTGAGATCTCGAGCGAAAAGGCGATCAATCGACTGCGAGACATGCGGCCTATGGCAGACATGTGGCAACGGACACACGTGATATCTTGAGAAACACCTGTGCATGTGTGACATGTCGACAATTTCTCGTGGCACACTCGACTCGAAACCGCTGCCATATGTAGATACCAATAACGCATCGCACACCTACGACGTGTCAAAGTGGACTCGTGAGAAAAATTTATATTCGCACGCGTGAAGTTTGGAATAAGTTCGCAATTCGCGCGCGCGAATAAATCGTTTGTTTGAAATATGTAAATCCGACGTCAATATATACGTGGAGTACTCGTTTAACCGCGCGATTTTTCGAGCAAAGAAAGAAACAATCGATGCGCTGACACGGTTTTTTTTTTCGAGATATAACGGAGCGATGCGGCTTCTCTTCAAACAATTACACGAGGTCGATTTTCGTGCGAGATTCGACCAACGGAAGAAAGAAGGGAAGAAACGATCGGTATTGTGCGGTAATTACGTCGAATACTTCGCCGAAATGGACCCGCATGAGAAAAGCGGGGTTAAATAGAGAAGCTCGTTCCCAAGTGTTCGAATAGAGGGGCACGCGTAATGTACGCACGTACGTGATCGAGTGTTCCTTTTGTATCTCACATACCTTATATAATTCTTCTTTCCAGAGATGAATGTTGCGCGATCATCCCTCATTTCTCCAATTTGTGTGTCATTAAAATTTATAAATACACGAGAGAAATAAAAGAGACAAATCGAGAATTGGAACTTTGAGAAACCATATGTGGACGTGCCGCGTGCGAGAATTTATTTTTCTATGTTTAAACGGAAAATTGAATAACAATTCTAAGACTCACAATCAAGCAAGATGCCGACTTTGCGTCGCGTGTGTACGAAAAATTATATTTCGCACGCGTACACATCCAACATATGGCTCTCCTATTTCTCCTCGTCTGGATTATATTTAATAGAGTGTTGAAAAAAAAACTAATTTTCGAGTTTTTGTACATCTAAGAATGGCTTATCGGCTATCTTTCATTTCTCTATTTTGTAACAAAGTGTCGTGACATTAAAGATATATTTTGCACGAGAGAAATAAAAAGAAACGATAGGAACTTTAATAGCCACAAGTTTGAGTATGTCTAAAAATTGGCTCGTGTTTCTTTCGATTAATTCTTTTTTCCGAGTTTCTTTATCTTGTGAGGAGTGTCGTGAAATTACATTTAGATGCATTACATGAGAGAATTAATTGAGAAACAAAAGGAACTAATTTTAATGTCACAAGTTTTCGTGTCTAAGAATTTTTTCACTCTTTTCTCTTATTTTCACTTGTCTCTTTCCGAATTTCCTTATTTTGTGACGCGAGTGTTCGTAAAATTGCGAGAGAAAATAAAGAGACACAGAAGGAACCAATTTTAATATCGCAAGTTTTCGTAAAATAAAATCTTTCTTTTTGTCATTTCTTACGCGAAATTTGATTTGATTTCGGATTGTTAAGAAATGAAGGCTCGAAACAAGAAACACGCAATGGAGGTATTTCGGTTTGTGACCGTAATAATGGGCGAAGATCCATTTGAACGCTCGTTGTTACGTTCACAAACCCAACTATCTCTTCCACGTCTGTTTCACTTCTGTTCCGTGCAAGAAATTTGAAAAATTCGACAAGTGCTTTAAAAGACACGTCTTCGATGTAACTTTCAGTGTCCATCCGGCGATTAACGCGAGTGTTCGAAGAAACACCTTTTACAGAAGAGGCCGAATTAACGGGGGCAAAATCGAATGTTAATCAAAATAAACGATTTATTCTTCGAAAATTGCACGTCAAGTTTTTCACTGACTTTTGCGCCTCCTCGGCCGACAATTAAAAACAACTAACGAGCAAAGTTTCAGTTTTTCTCTCTCGTGATATGGATGTCACATCGCAATCGAAGACGTAAAACACAAGAACCGAGGTAAAAACGAGCACGTTGTTATATCGAGGATTTTATCTCCGAATGCGGCGGCTTATTTACGTGCTAAGTAGTAGTGCCGTAGGTGATGATTTCAAAAATTCACCTCGACGCGATTACTTTACACGTCAAAGGGCGCGTGAAAATTGGCGGCGGAAATCCGGAAACATGGAAACGAACTTTTACACGAAGTCGGCGATGTTGACGAACGCGCCCATCAACGGTAACTGATTCATTTTGAATTAAGGAAATACTTCTTACTTCGTTAGCTTTATAAATTAACTTGATTAAGGTTTAATTAATTGAGAATGTGTTACGAGAATTAAAAGGTTTCGAACCGTCACTTCGAAATTACACGCACGCTGTTTTCGAGCCGCACACTGCGCCGTAACGCAATTGTTTTGCTACTGTCTATCTGTTTTTCGCGGCCAAGTTGTTTTTCACATCGGAATGTTTTGTTTTTCCCGAAGAAGAAAGTTCCGAACGCGTGTTTATACCTTCAGCCAGGACTGTGTGCGTGCAATTTCGTCATGGGGGTTTTGAATGAGGGGCCCTTTCTATATCGGATCGGTGTTGAATGGTACGACATAACAGCTACCCTCTTTCGGCGAAGGGGAGGAGAGGGGGGGGGGAAAGGAATAACAGGATCATTCGCCGTCGGTTGGTGGACCATTCAGTGCCGCGACCGACACTGATTTTAATTGGTAAATTGACTCAGAACGAGTGGGAGAGGAAAAAATGGTGGCGCGCGGAGAGTGACCGGCGATGACATCGCGGAAGCGAGAGGGAGAACAGTGGCGTAGATAGAGGCGACGTTGAAAAGCGTGCTCGAGGATCTCTCAGGACGAGAAAGAAAACGACGATCGCAACTCTGTAATGGTCAATGTATTTTGTCTCGTTTTCAACGTTTTATATTATGTTAATTTGCGATTAAAAATTAATCAAACGTACAAATTGTTCTGTTTTATCTTACTCCTCTGATGTACCTGCACGAACTCTTTAAATATTAAACTCCCCATCAATAAGAGATAGAGAAACAGCGAGATGTTATTAAAGTGTAAAACATTTTGCACAAATTTATAAATAAAATTGCAACGTAGAAATAAATTTTATTTAACTTATAAATAATCAAATCTTTTATTTATGCAATTTGTGCAAGTTTTACACGCACATGAATTTTTAAATTCAATTACAAGGCTGTACATCACTCGAATTGAATATCTCGCGTGTGGAAAAATCTCGCTGTTATTTATCACTTTTGTTTTGCGTCTTACCTGAGTAAAAAAGCAAGAGGAAAAGAGAACAGGATAAAGAGTCCTTGCGATTTTACTCAAAACTTCGAATCGGAAAACTTCTGGCGGCACAGTTGACGCGGAAAGGGTTGTGGGATTCTGGTCGGGGGACCCGTGGGTGAGAGAGAAAGAGGGAGGGGGAGGAGAGTGAGAGAGGGAGAGCAGCGACGTGTCTCTCTCTCTCTCTCTCTCTTCTCTCTCTCGTTGTCAGCGGACAGTCGGTTAATAGGCAGTGAACGCCGCTTGAATGCTTAATGCAACGCGCATTCTAGGATTAAATTGACCAATCATTTCCCGCGCGCGGACAGCGCAAGAGCCAATTGCGCCGTGTGCGCGCTCGCGCGCTCGCTATATCAAGTCAATCAGCGGCACTTTAGCGCTCAGTCGCCGTCACACCGCCGTGTGGGGTATTACGTACGTCGAGTGGCGGATGCGATTTGTGTGCGCGGCCATGGGGGGATCAATGGGGGTTGCGCCGTTACGACCAGCCGATCTTGGGCGCGCACGGGTGTTCAGTTTCTGCGCGGTTTGTTGGTGGAGTTTTGCTTCGCTTCGTGTTTTCTTTTTTTCTCTCTCTCTATCTTTTTTTCTTTCTCTCTCTCTTTCTCTCGTGTGTAAAACGCGCGCGCGCGAATACAAAGCTGCGATTCAGCGCGCACAGTGAATGAACGGACAAAGTGTGAAGATAGTACACGTGAGAGGGACTGCTCTTGTATTAGTTTACACGTAATTAACAGAGTTGTTTGTCCACGGTAAAGAGAATTAATTTACTCCTGTAGAATTAATTACTCGTTTCTTTTCGAAAGCACCGCGTTCACATATTGTGTGAAACGTTCGTTTGATTTTTCGTCTCGTGTGTACATTATCGTTAAGTTTGTTTTTTTTTTTTTTTTTTTTTTTTTTTTCTGTCGCGCGCGAGAGTATAAAGGTTGCTCAATTTCCTGCGATTGTTTTCGGGGAGGGGGAGAAAAAAAACGCGTTCTTGAAAAAATATCACACGAGTTGAATATCGCTCGTCGTTGTTTGACGATTTATTATTTTTGCAAAAATATCCGGGAAACAAACAAAAGTTGCGGATATTCAGTTGCGTTGATAATTTAATTTGAACACGCACGAAAAGTTTGTATATATATCGCACAGTTAAATATTGTATTTATTTGATCAAAGATTTTTTCTCGTCGCGTAAATTTCAAACAGAGCGTTTAATAATTTTCCCCGTGTGTGTAACAATTTATATAACTTCCAATTGTTAAATTAATATACCATTCCCCATTAGCTGACGAACAACGTTCTCCAACTTATTGTCGAACAATATTTCGCTTTCTCTTTTTCCTCCCCTCTCCTCCCTCTATTTGTCGCAAACGTTTGCAAACGTTCGCGAACAAAGTTTGCGTTGAAAAATTGAACGATTCATTTTGTTATTCCGCCCGAGCATAATACGCTTCGCTCCTTCACGGCTCTTTACTGATTATCGCAATGACTTCTTGACCCGCGCCGATAATACGGAACGAGAAAACGAGGGAAAAAAAAAAAAAGAAAAAGAAAGAGAGAAAGGAGAGAAAATACGAGAGACTAACGGTCAGAATACCAGCGGTGATACATTCTGTAAATAAGTAGGTAAATTGAAAAACAATTCGTCAAACGAATTAATTAATTAATTTCGACGCTTGTTAATTGACAGAAGTCACAACGACCGTTTCTCTTCGATATTGCGCGTTTTTTTTTTTTTTTAAATTATAATTCGATAATTCTGTACATTCGCGATCTCGCACATTTCTCGTCTTTCGTCTACTTTACCACCCTCGCAAAATGTACTTGATCTCGCGGAAAAACGAGTCATTTTTAAATTGAGAGGAACAACGTTTGACGAACAACGTCGTGAGAGGGAAGGGGGGGACCGCCGGGCATTAGCAGGAATTAACATTAATTGGCATTCCTCTCTCCCTTTCTCGTCTTATCCCACGGCCGGTCTGCTACTCCCCTTGTTTTTCGTTGTCTCACAATTTTTCGCATCTTTGCGCAACGTCAACGCTTAAATAGCTCCTAATCGTTTCGTCTTTTTACGTAGGAAATTTTTCTCAGTCACGTTGACCGATAAATTCGAAGCTTTCCCGGCTAAATAAAATCGAAAACAATCGTGAAAACGCCGGAGAATTACAAAATAATTCGTTTTAAATCCGCGAGTCGAGCGACGTGTGTGTGTGTGTGTGTGCATTTTAACCAGACGATGCGAGTTTTGAACGAATTTTAATTTTGACATTTCGAATGTGTGTGTGCGCGCGCGCGTGTTGTTCCAGTTTCGTCTCTAACGCTCTTTAATTTCGTTTCCTTCTCGCCTGTCTCTCGGAAAGAGACGAAACTTTCGGGTCATCCTGTGTGTGCGCGCGTAGTATGCATATGGTGCATATGTTACACATGCTATGCGGCTGAATCTGCAACGGCGGCAGATCTAATCCTCTTTGCCGAGCGATTAAAACTTTAATCCGAGAGAGCGACGTTAAAAATAAGTAAATGAGCTACAACGTCGGCACGTACCGCTTAATTTATTTTTTTTTCGCGATGATCTTTCAATAGAGAAAAGAGATCGCGCATGTGTGTGTGTGTGCGTCGCGGAGAGAATTAAATTAAACTCGGTGGAATTTACATCGTCGTTTTTGCACAAAATCGTATATTAATTTCATTTATTATTGATCAACGCGCGCGAACGCGTACTTTGACGCGCGAACACTTTTCCTCTCCCTCGTGTTATTTTTCCCGCACACACGGATTGTTGCGTAATTAGTTTTGCGGCGTATTACTCATATTTTCCTCATTTTTTTTTATCTCTTTTACGAGTATAGACGTATTTACGATCCGCGCGTCTCTTGGAATTTTTGTACCCAGTTTGCGGCATCGCGTGGAACGACCGAACGAGAGAAAATTCTAAGCTAAGCTCTCTCCCTCTCCGAACGATGAATAGAACGCTTGATATACTCACACACACACACACACACACGTACGAAAAGCAAGAGACGCCAAGCAGAGAAACATAGAGAAATCAAAGATTCGATTGTATTCTCTCCATTTCCTTCGCTCCTCTCCCTCTCATCTTTCACAAAAATATTATACGATACAATAATAAGCGGACGTTAGAGCTCGCACGATGTATCTTTTGCATACGTAACGTAAATTGCATGTAAATCTATCAATTTTTGCCGCGCGTGCAGCATCAAAGTCAATATGCTGTGTAACGAAGTGTGATATCAAGACTTTTTGTAATATAAAATTAAGACAGAGATAATTTGATAAACGTTTGAGAATGCGATAATAAATAAATTCTGATTACGTCGCCAAAAGCTGGGCCAGAGTGAAAGAGGAAAAAGAAAGATACTGGGAGAGAGAGAGAGAGGAGAGGACACTCTTCGAGCAACTTTAATGACTTCTCGAGGTTGTTTCAATAGAGCACGACAGTCTCCACCATTGCATCATCGCTATATACCGGGTATTCGGGCTGACAAAAGCTATCGAACACATTTTCTAAAGATAAACATATGTGTTCCCTCTCTGTGAAAAAAAAAAAAAAAAATATATGGTGAGAAATTATATAATTTTTAGCTAGCTTTTTCGAGAGTCTCTTTCCGTTTGTATTAACGCTCTCAGAATTATCTTGGTTATTGAAAAATTATATTTTCTTCCAAAATTTATATTGAACATATAATGGAAAATTATTAAGTTTGTTTTTAACTGTCTGTGCCGTTTGTATGTCAACGCTCTTAAAAATTATCATGGAAAAATATTATCTTCAACAATTACGTTAAAAGATGTAAAGAGAAGTTAATGTTTCAAATTTATTTTTAACTCTGTTTGTATTACCGTTCTTAACAAATTATCTTGTATTTCAAGCATAGATATGCGAAGTTTGTTCAATCTTTATTTCAAATAAGAGAGTCAATAATCTCTTCGAAGAACACGCAACAGTCGTTCTCCAAATTCGCATATTGACTCTAATGTGAATCAAATAATTGGTGGGAAAAAAATTCGCGGAACTCCTTTCACGCAATGTTTCGCGTCTTTCGTTGTATTGTTTGAAGCAAAATTAAATAATTTAAGAGCAAAATTGTTGCAATATTCTACACACATACCTCGGTGAATTAAGTGGCAAAAGGCAACGCGTTGTTTCAATTCTCTCGTCGAAAAATCTTCGCACGTTAAGTTTTCTTGTAGATTATTTTTGTAGGTTTTTCTGATTGCAGAGGAAACACCGAGGAACAGGATTTCCGAAGCTCCGACGGGGGGGAAGAGGATAAGTCAAGTCCTGTCCTGTTCCTAAGTACTAGTGCCGCAGGAGTGATTAGGCTGGGCAAAAAGATTACCATATCTCCTGCTGCTCAAGTGCTTATCAACGGGTCGGGACGCGTGTCACCTTTTCGCGCGATCCAGGAGGAGTCCCGAAGACCTTCTTTCGCTTCTATTTAATTCTGTTTCAAAAGAGAATCTCATTGTACACGTTTCTCTTTTTGTTTTTTATAAAAAATGTATCTTTACATCTTCACGTCTCTTTACAAGTAACGCTCTTATGTAATACGATGTGCGTCGTATAATAAAACTTATGTATGAGAGCGTGTTTCCGAATTACATAAAGAAAAAAAAAACACATGCGCGTGTGTGTACGTATATATAGAAACGTCAATATAGAAATAAGTGAATAATAAGAGATGAGACTTACTGTAGCTTGTAGATAATATGAAAAAATGTACATGTATAATTTATAAGATATCACACGAGGCTCGATACCTCCTGAGAAACCTCCGGAAAGAAGTTCAACACCGAAGACGAATTCGCTTTCGAATTGCAACAACAGTTTCTCGAGATCGCACGGAACGTTTCTAAAAAAACAAAAACGAAAATCATTAGATCTTTCTCGTTAGATTCTTGAAAGAAGCTTCGTACCTTCCTCTCACGAACACTGCGTATAATAATTTGTACAGTAGTTTATTGTTTTTCTTCTTGTTGCTTTTTTTTTGTGTTTTACATCGATGACACGTTTCGTCGGTGTGTGTGAGTAAGTGTGTTGCGATTCACTTTCTTGTCCGCTCTGTTTTTGTTTTTTTTTTTAATTTTTTCTTTTTTTTTTTACACAAGATCGCGACAGTCGTGGTCTCCCGCGAGAAACGCACCTCGTGCGATGCAGGTATAAAGATTCGTCTGTCTCGCTATAAAAAGTCTTATAACATCCGGTTTATATACGTGAATCGTTAATAAAAAATAGAGCTCCAATCTTTGGCTAATAGCGCGCACGACATCGGGGAGGTAACGAGAACTGCGTCAATCTCTCTGTAAGTAAGAATAAACTTCCGCTTCCCTTTTTGAACAACCGCGCAGCTTATTCAGAGAATTATTATTTTCTCGCAATAATATTCAAAAACGTTGGAGCCCGACAAAATTGTAAACAACAATTGACGCAACCACGTACGTTAACGCATTCATCCCCGGACGACGTGCGCGCTATGGGCTTTTATTATTACATCGAGACGGATCTCGCGTGCCAAGATTCTCCACTTACGCTCGGCGTTAATAGATCGACGCGAATTGTCCTCTCTCTCTCTTTCTCTCGTGCGCAAATGCAATTCTAAGGCATTGTGTTTTTCGCGAATCTCAATGAGCAATTTCCTGACGTTTCTCCCTTTTTTTTTTTTAACTCACGCGACACGAGAGCGCGCGAGTTTCGGTGGAGATTCGAGATTGGATTGGAGCCGCCGCCGCCGTTGGTTCTTCGTTGCCAGGCATCATATCGTGCGTGTCACTCGAAAAACGAAACAGAAAGCATATTGTCTATATTAGACTGCCAATTTACATGAATATTATTATATCATCCTGATCGCTCGACACAATTCGGTGACGTGTAAATGTACATTCGGGTCTCGGAAACATCACACTGCGTAACTCGCCGAATCTCTATGGTGTGCAACGGTCAATCAAGATAGTAAACGGAAAATGATACAGAAAGAGAGTTTCTGTACACTTTTTTTTTAATCACTCTCGAACTCATGGCGAGTAACGAAATTATTATTGCGTTATAAAAATAAAACTGTTGCAGTTTGTTTTTTTTTTCTCAAGCACAGAACGAACTTCGCGATTTTACTGTATACATCTTATTTTTTGACAACATTACACGTTACAAATTTCCACGTACACATTTACGAATAAACGTCTCTCTTACATTTCATCGTCGCGCGACACCTCACGTACATCACACGCTCGCGTATATTCAACTCTCACGCTCTCTGAGAAATTATCAAAATCGAAACGTGAATTACACAAGAGGCGATACACGCAAATATATTATCCATTCGCTCGGGAGTAAACGGCGCAACAGGATATCCGAAGTATTTTGTTGTTTCGCGAATTATTTTAAACGCAAACCGTGACACCTCTCCGTGAGAAATTAAACGATTTCGCGCGAATAACAAGCGTGTGTGTGTGTATGTGTGAAACGATTCACTCGCGAAACTCGCGAGCGAGGGTTGTCATCCTGTGTATAATTTAAAAAACAACTGTAATTTTCAATGTACTCAATGTTTAAATTATCATAAGAGCGAGTTACACGAAACGAATCGTCAACAATGTAAATCGTGATCTGCGAATTCAATCAATAACTAGATGTAAGTCGGTCTTTCATCCGCACAATATCCTTTTTATAAAAAAAAAAAAAAAAACTACATGTCTGCGTGTTTGTATAAAAAAAAACAAAAATCAAGAGCCCCTTGAAAATTATTTACCTAATATTGAAGAAATATTTTATTTTTGTACATCAAACTCATATCGATTCGAAGCTTCGTTCACATCTCTTACAGATCGGTGATTATTTCGAAGCGGTTATTTTTGTTGTTTTCTTTTTTTTTTTTTTTTTTAACAAAGAAGCCTCTGCGTTACTCTTTATATCATAGAAAATTACGTACTTCGTGTGCATAGATTCTTTTCCTTGTTTCAATTTCGTTACTATATAAATCTATAACTTCATTTTGTTTATCACGCGCGAAGCTGTTTTTTTTTTTTACATTATTTTTAGAAATAGATTTATGCTAGATCGCAATTCGTACTGAAAACTCACACGCGCGAAAACGTTCTTGATTTGCACGCGAAACATTCGGGACACGTCAAACTTTTGTGTTACTTTCGCCGAAAAAATTTTTGTTGCGTTTACTGTGTTGCGTATTTTTTTTCTCTTCGTTCGAGAAATTTTCAAAACATTTGCGACCGTATTTTCGTGTCAACGGGTCGAGTCGAACGTCGGAAGATTTTAACTTGCGTGTGAGTTTTTAACACAAAATTGCTTCGCGATATTCGGATATTTATCAAACTTACAGTATTATGCCGGTGTGTATATTAGTTAGCAAATATTATTTTTATTTATATATATAAACTTTGCAAGCCCAGCTTTACCATCGTCAAATGCACTTTTAGGTTTATTACGTTTATAATTTTCTTCCTCCTCTTCGTCCTCGTATATGAAATTGCTGCTTACATCTGTATAGGAGAGAGTACAAGAATGTGTGTGTCTCGATGAAGTATTTAATAAGAAAGATTATGCATTAGAAAATTTATAAATTCCCATCGGCGCGCTCGATTTCATCTCGCGATCGTAAAAGCGTTTGTTTTAGAAAATAACAATCGCGCGATGTACACGTTTTTTTTTTTTTAAATCGGCGCCGCTTATTGCTCGATATATGTAATATTCAATGCAGCAACATTTGGTTTTTGTTTTCTCTCATCTGGATACACGTGGAAAGAGATCACACTTTCCGTATTGGACTCGTATTGGCTCGACTGTTCTACGATAGAAATTCAAACAATTGTTCTTTTTTTTTTGTTTTTGTTTTTCAGGAATAGAATGAGAGCTAACGAGAAAATATAGGCCTACGATTATAACGTGTACAATATTTAAAAGTATATAAATAGTAGACAATTCAGATACATAAAAGATACTTAATATATTTACCGAAAATCGATATAATAATAGTAATTGTCATTTATACTTTGAGTAAAACTCTATGTTTTAAACAATCAGTTTTTGTTTCTTTTGAACGTCATATTTTCTCATCATTTACTACTGAAAATCGTATGTATGCGTGTAAGTGTGTGTGAAATATAAAATTACATTATTACAATATTAATTACAGATTAATCTCTCTCTTTCTCTCTCGTTGGCACCTCTCTCATTTTTTTTTTTTTTTTTTTTTTTTCTCGTACGTCGTTTATAAATTGATTGTACATGAATTGTAGCTCGTAAATTTATCCTCACAGCTCGCAATTTATTTTCATATTGTCGCCCGTCTCACGATAATCAAAATCATCGCGCCGCTACGTGTGGTGAACAATATGTCACGTACGTAGAGGAGTGCGCAATGGCACGGCGATATATCTATTATATAATAATACAGAACGAACGCGTTAATAAATCGTTTTACAAACCATATGTCGTTAACTGCCAACACGAGTCTCTCTGCAAAAATTCGGCTGAATTACATTCTGCCGTACGTGTCTGGTTTTTATCTGCGAATATATTTGAGTCAGCGAACTTGGTAGCTTGGAAAGAGTTTATGCGTGTGTTTCATGTTTTGCGTAATCGTTTTTAGTTTTTTTTTGTTTTTGTTTTTTTTTATATATACATATATGCGCGTGACAAATTATGGGGTGCAAACTCCGTATGTCTGTCTGTGTGTATAGCATGTATAAATGTGTGTGTATGTGTGTGTGTGTGTGTGAGCTGCGTGGACGGCGCTACGTACACCACTCCTCGGTCAGTCGACCGCTGACAGATTCTAGCAGTCGACCACCGTCAGTATTTATTCGGATACCCGTGGTTCCACTGGGAGCTTTCAGTTCAACGTGCCTAGCTCACGTCAGTATATACCGTTGTATAATCTACAATAGAAATAACAGACATGTATCCATAAACGCAAAAAGTAATTCTACGGGACTCCATTAATTATTTCGATTGTGTTGGTAGTTGGCAGAAAATTGTTTCTTTATTATTATTATTGTTTTTTTAATAAAAGCGACAGTGAAAATTCTTTTCATTGTTGCTCAATTTCAACCTGTCGATTGATGATCGAACGACTATCAAGGTCAATTTTATTGACGTCGTTCGGTGACATCATCGAAAAAAATATCGCTGTTTAATAAATTCAATATTTTACATTTCAAGACGTTTTTGTCTGGGATGCCATCATTTAAATATCATAAAAAAAAAAAAAAAAAAAATTACAAGTACACTTGACCAATGTGCTAACTGCCAAATATAGTAACTTTGGCAAACAATCCTCTGAAGTGTGACATTTAAATTAAGTGATCGATCACGTACTTGCATACAGATGTGCTAGAGTTTGTCTTGGAATAGGAAGAGATTGTTCGTAGCGGCAACAGCCACTACGTTTTCAGATGGATGCCACGCGGTGTGAAGTATTTTCTTATTGAAATCAAGACAGTCGACGCTAATCTCATCCTTCTTGCGTTTACCACCGGTGCATACCTATATATACATATATATATATATCGCAATGTGTAAATGTAAAGCATAAAGTTGATACACAAAAGGAAAGCCTCATGAATGAAACATGAAAAGATCTCATAAATATGCTGACCTTTCTTGGCTTCAGAAGAGTTTTTGGTTTGGCAATGTCGCGCGCTGCTTCTAAGGTAAGATCACGTTTGGTCGTACGATCGAATACTCTGAAGAAATTGTTATATGAACCCGTCATAATAGCAGAATCGTTACCGCTCCAACAACACTCGAATTTGTCAAAGATGCAGTCGTTTTCATACAATGAACATAATTTTGACCTTAAGTATTCGTGTACCTATATTGCAACAGAATTACACATTGGTGAAACACACAAACAATATTAATTCCTACAATAGGAAGAAGAGAAGCTTGAAGCAAAATAAGGAGAAAGAAAAACACATACAGTGGTTTTAATTCTGTACGAGAAATAAATTATCGCCTTCTTCATCAGCATTTTGTGCCAAACTTACGGGATAACATTCGATTGGTTTCGTCTCCATTTGCAAGTCCCACACTTTCACACTGAGGTAGTCCCTACTGATCATGTATCTCCCGGAATTACTAAGCTTCACATCACTTATACTCGAAATGATTTCGGAGAAAAAACTTCTATTAGTCGGATCCTCGGGTTCCTCGAAGAGTTTGCTATGCTGATCGCAAAGAGCAGCGGATCTCATATCACAAAGTCTAATGGTTCCTTTGCTACTGCTGTATACCAACACGTTGCATTCCGCAGGATGAAATTCTGCCGCAGTTATGACCTCCGTTAATTCCTCCATATTGGTTGGCTTAATATCTACTATATCTGTACACTTTGGTTAGGAAAATTACGTTTTCGTATGTACGTGTCGTTGTTCGAAATAGTGAAATACATTTTCTGACATATGACTGAAAAGAGAAAACTAAGAATAATTAATAGTAACAGTCAAACGCGGATATAAGTAATATTATTGGGATTGAGGGGGTGAATTTTACACATAAAATGTTGTTAAAACAAAAGGATACTAAAACTCTGATCAGTTATCTCGAGATGCCAAAGATTAATCCTAAGATCATCCGCACTGAGGTATGTCTCTTGATCACTGTTGACACTTATACTGTTTATGTGATAGGTGTGCGCATTGGCAAATATTCTTCTTGGTGATGCCTCTACCGTCAATTCCGTTGGCTTTATGGTTGGCACCTGTGTGTATACAATGCGATAACGCTTTAAACTTGTGTTACTTTTTATGCACATCTCATTCCCAGTTACCTTCATTTGCATCACAATATATGTGCGAGTTTATTTTAGAGCACAAAGAAAAAAACGCTTACCCTCAAGCTAGTAATGCAGGCGGGATCGCGAATCGCGCCATTTTCTTCCTTCGTGTTATATCCCTCTACCTTTTTGTCTCTTTCGCTAACTTTCCACAACTTGATCGTTTTATCGTTCGTGGAAAGTAAGAAGTGGGCAGGGTTTTTTCTCTTTAGCCATCTAATTTTATTAATTTTTTCTTCTATCTCTAGGGATTTAAGGTAATCGAACTCAGGCTCATGGCTCTGGAAGGTGCTATACACGTTGTATTCGCCTCTTCGTGGTATACTATTTTTACTCTACACAGAGAGAATTTCAAATCATTATTTATTATTTATAACAAAGTATATTTTCATCATGCTGAACATTTCTTTGAACTTAAATTATACAAACAATACCTGCAATCTAAAGATTTGTTTAAAATCTTGAATTTTACATTTGACTGCACTTACATTGGGGTCTCCCTGAAAAATAACAACACGTCCACCCTTGTCCCCTGTCGCGAGTAGATCGCCATCATGGTTAAATTCAACGCACGAAATTATATCAGCTGCAACAAAACGTACATTTAATAAACTGAACCAATATGTGAGCACGGTGAAAATTTGATTACGCGAATGCGTTGTTAGTAAGAAAAAGTGGGAGAAGAAGGAAAGGGAAAAAAGAAGAATAAACCCAAGTTTTTTTTTTTTTTTTATCCAAATCAATTCTGGATCCCGGTAACACATATTGCAAAAGCTGCACCTCGGGTCTAGGTCTTTGTTTTATTTTGAGATGTGTAAACTGATAAGATAAGAGGCTGTTTCTCGAGCCAAGCAAACACAGGTCAAACTTACCTTCTGTGACATCATCCTCTAAAGTCCCCTTTACTTGCGAGAAACACCATTGCATATCACCATTGCCTACAATATAATTGAACGAATTTAAAACATCTTTCTTTGACTTCTACTATCTCTTGGATCTTATCAATACGTTTGAAAACAAAATGTTTGTGTGAAAGGAAAAAAACACCTTCAACAAACCACCGTATTTTAAATAGAAATGTCAGTGATATAATTTTGTTGATTGTACATTTTGATGCTTACGAGAATCAATAGATAGGGAAGAAAGAAAACAAAAGCGGAACATGAGGAATCCCTTGGCTTCGTGTTGACAAAATTCAAATTTACGTAAAGCGAGAAGAGGACGGGAGACGCGAAGCACAGTGGCCAACAACATGTTGTTATTTGGCATTTCGACTCGGTCGTTGCTTCGCACCCGCCCTTTTCTCACTTGATATCAAATGAATAATACGTTTTACGTGATGCATAATTCGTCGCTTAGAGTTAGAGAAGAATGTCAGAGATCGGTATTTGTTATTAATCGTGGGAAAACAAGCGCAGCACATGGAAAAAGTAATCAATTAAAAAAAAAAAAAAAAAACAATCTAGAGAAGCAAGAGAAAGAGACGCACTTGTTCCATTTAAATTGCACCTTCGAACGATTAATATCTCAAAAAGAGCTTGTCACACATGTTGATGACAGACAATATTGACTCTCCTCGACGGAGGAGAGCTCTCTCTTTTCATATGCAATTAAAAAGCGAAACCTTTATTTTACAAAAATAGCGAGAAACGCTCTCAGGCGGAGTGCGGAAAGACAGAGAGAATAAGCGGGAATGGGTTCGCGACGGAGGGGAAACAAAGCTTTGCGGGAAACAAGAAAATTGAATTGCAAGCGTGCAATTGTATCCGGCGCATCTGCGCGTTAAACAATTACGCGAGGATATCGCAGCGTTTCCCAAGGTGATACCCGCCCGATGAAGAGACTCTCTCGGATCCGAGAAACAATAAGACGTTGCTATTTACATCGGAGCGGGGGTTGGGAATCGGGAAACGAGACGAGAAAAGACGCAAAAACCAGAGACAATTTTTAACCGTGATTTCTCGCTTTTGACTCGAGAGAGCGATTCGGTCCGATCAAATTTGGGAAACGCTGGACTGTATTTACTCGACGCGTTGTAGCACAAGGGGAGAAGCGAGGGAACTTATGGGTGAAGATGGCCGGCGTAAAAGCAGCGTGCGGGCGCGCGAGAGAATCTTTTCCTGCGCGAAGGTCGTGCGGAATGTGACACACGGATATGCGGTGAATGTTAAAGGTGAAAAAAAGAGAGAGATAGATAGATAGATAGGCGAGAGAGTGGAAGAGAAAGAGCGAGAAAGAGAGAGAGAGAGAGAGGAGCGAAGGTAAAAAGCGGAGCCTACTTGAAGTTTCGGCGTAATCCATCGTGTTTATTAGGCCGCCGCTGTTGTCGCCGTCGCCGGCGACGGGCGCATTTAGGTGAAAAACCGCCCTCGCGCGCGCACGGGGAGAATTCCGCGAGCGCGATAAAGAGACCAGGAAAAGAAAACAAAAACAAAGAAAAAAAAAGAAATCACCGCGCGCACTTATCGCGGAGAGACGCGCCGGGGGTAGAGGATCTCGCGGCGCGTATAACACACGCTCGTTGCGGAAAATGTACACCCGCGGCTCTCTCTAATCTGGGTCAAGGTTCGTCTCGCCGCGGCGAAGCGAGAGAAGCCGCCGCAAACGAGGAAGAAGACACACCGTCGTCGTCGTCGTTGTCGTCGTTGTCGTCGTCGCCGTCGCCGTCGCCGTCGCCGCGCGTCGTCGGCGGCGCGGTAGCGCTATTGCACGTATCGCAACTCTGAACTCACGCGCCGGGTTTTATAAACAGCCAACGCGGTTGGCCGAAGCCGCACTACTTACCGACCATCTCGCACGCACGAGGAACAACACACAAGAGCGGAGCGGGTTTCGCATGCGCGAAACTTTTTTTTATTTTTTTTTTCTTTGAACGCCCGATGCCCGTCGAAACGTGTAAAAGCCGAAGAGAGCGTGGGTTTGCAACAAAACGTTTTCTCTCTCTTGGGACGGCGCAAAGGGGCCCCGCAGAGGACAACCGCACGCACTCTCTCACACACACATGCACTCAAACACACACGCGCGCGCGCGCGCGCACACACGCAACACCGCCGGTGACGAGAGGGAAGACGACGACCGTCCGTTTTTACCGCAGGAAGTGCGCACGAGAACACGAGCCGGTCCACCCGCCGGGACCCTCCGTCACATATTTCCGACCGAACACCGTGACCAGAAAAAACGCTCTCGTCGCGTACGCGGTTCTCCCAATGGCGGAAGTCCACAGGCGCATAACCGCACAACACGACGTGACGTCACTTGCGCAGAAAGCCCAGGTTTTTCGCCCACCACCGGCCGTGGTGGCTCCCTGCCCCGGGACAGGACGCGACAGCGTTCTAGGGAATAAACGCGCGCGTTGATTGGCCGTTCGCGTCCCGCGGCCAGGAGCCAATGGGCGTCGCGGCGCGTTTTCATCAAAGCGCGCGCGACAGTTCGCGCGAACGCGGCCTAAAGTTGTCGCAAAGATGGCGGAGAAAGTGCTGCAACCCGCGCGCGGACCAACACGCGACGAATTCGAATCTGCACGTCATTTGTGTGTGAGTCTGCGTTTTGTTTCACGAGTATTCAATCAATCGATATCTTTCCCCTCTCAGTCCCAAATTGGCGCGAAAACAGGTTGGTTCCTCATCTACGCGTTATAAATAAATTATCGCGGAGCTAATTAACAAAAATACGCTGTCGCGTTTCCGAATAAGAATCACTTTGGTTGCAAACGATTGTGCTGGTAAAAATTAAACGTAAGAAATAAAAAACAAATGCTAAATCGATCGCGGAGCGCAAACTTAACACACACTTTGTACATCGACTCGCCGACCTAAGGGAAAGTTCGACGAACTTTCGGGGGATCGATTGCACATTGTGAAAAGTTAAAATTGCGTGTGAGATATTTTTAACAAACGTATTCACTCGTGTGTTTTTTCTCCCTTTCTGCTCTTCTCCCCCACCTCCCCCCGAAAATCGATTTCCCGATTATTTCAACCGCGGCTGATTAATTCGCGGAATAAGTGACACTTCAAAAGTTTTTCGCGACGCTTTGTTAATGAAAATTTTATTACACAGTTAGTCATCGTGAGACGCTTGGAAGAGAAATTAGAACGGGAAACGAATAAAATTTCCGGTTTGTTCGAAGGCTTCGACGAGGAATTAATCGATCGAGATGGAATCAATCCGAGAAGTCACAAGAAACGAAAGTTAATATTATTGACAGGTAAATTATTTTATTATCGTTGAAAGAGCAGAGAACGCGGGCGAGTACTTTAGTTAACCGCTAGATCGCTCTGCGATCCCACGAACACAGCTGGTTTGCGAAAGAAACCACTAGGAAACTCAAAAGGTCAATTGAAATCTAGCGAAAGAAATGTATATATAAATAATATGATTTTTCTCTCAACGCCTGACGGAATTTAAAATAGGCGCAAAAACTTATTAATAGCGTTTGCGACGAAAACTTATGACGGTTTCTTTACATGTCCTTATCTCGAGCGACTTGTTTACGCATAAATTATTAATCCAGAAAAATAAATGACACGCTTGTGCAATATCAACTGGTATGCATTCACGCGTTTATCCAATATATTAAATATATATACTATATATATAATACATATGTAACAATTGTATTTTTATAACTTGTACTCGTGCAATAATTTTATAATTTACTTATATGTATTGTATTTATATAATTGAACTTATAATTACTATGTATTATAATAATTATAAATTCCATTATAAATACAATTGTATATGATATATGTGACAATTGTAAATTTATTACATAGAATAATTAATACAATAGATATTAATATTATAATTTTTAATATTACTTGTCATATACATTATATATATGTAATAATTTATATAATTGTTACATGTGTAAAATATATAATAAATGTATTAAAGTATATAATAAATGTATATAATTATAAATATTATTGTATTTATCATTATATAATTTTATGTATATAATTTATGTACATGTTCCTTTTTTTGTTATATATATAATTTATAAGTCTACAAAATATATAAATGACATTCATCCTCGAAAAGAAATTACCTTAAACGCGAAAGGACTCGACACCCCAACCGCACAGAAAGAAAAAAACATCTGCAATAGTTTTTTCCCACCTGAACTTTTTCGCGAATGACGTGAAATTTTTTACCTAAAAGCTCCGCAAGCTTGTCATGTAACTCTTCGAGGGAGGAAAATAGCGGCGTGTTCCTTTGCGAGCGCGTGAACGTCGAGGGAGCACGAATTCCCGATCGATCCATCATTGTGTGTTTTTTTTTCTTTTCGTTTGTAACGGAAAAGCCCGTAGGGCTAATCACCTATGAGTCATCGACGACGGGTTGAGAGACGGACGGTCCGTTGTTGAACAACCGATTAACGTTTCGTGGTTTCGTTCCAGCCGATTTTGATTTATCGCGGATAAAACGCCACGCGGAACTGTCTCGCACTAGTACGGGCTATGTACCGGAGCCGAAGCTCTCTTTGCCGAGCCTGTTAGAGACGCCTCGTTAATGAATCCGTACTAACGAGATCGCATCTCTCTCCGCCGGGAGATCCGAACACATGCGTGCATTGATATGTAATGTAGATTTTGCCGATCCGACGTAACTAAAAAAGAAACCGTCTCTGTATATGTCAAAAACGCATACGTTGTGAAAACGAGTATCTTGCGTTTATTCATAAAAGCGTGACTCTTAAACAAAATATAATATTTGCTCCCCTCAAACAACTTTTCGTTCGACGATATCAGTTGCAAAACTTTTAAACGCGAGAAAACTGTAATAAAAAAAAAAAAAAATACTCATAAGAAAACGCCCACATCAGCGAGTTCCAGCCAAGTTTTCGCATCGTCTTGCCGTCGTTTCTCTCGTTAAATGTCAGAGTTAAAAAATAGAGAACTGTGTAACGGATAAATTTCTCTTATGGGAAACTTCGGCGCATCGGTGAAAAAAAAAAAAATGGAACCGAGTTTCGTGAGGCTGGACTGCCTCATGATATTGGAAGGGCTCTTCATCCGTTTGGACGGTGGTACCGGAAGCGGGGCGGTCTTGGCCCGTGCCAAGATGGCACCGCCGTTCCGGCAGTTTCCGTTTGGACCTGAGCCGGGGGGCCGCTGGGGCGGTGCCCCCCATAGACCCACCACCCCGGCGTGACGCGTGGTGACACGTCGCTACCCTCAGTTTCCTGCCACCTGTTATCCTCGCGGTCACCCTCAGCTTCTTCCACCGTCGTCTCGTCGATGCTGGAAAATAAGATTCTTTTTGTTCTTCTTCGTCTTAAAGTACAGAACGTTCGAACAATCGACCATCCCCCGCGATTCTCCGTCTTTTATTTCAAACAAATCTTCTTTAATCGTATGTTGTGCTTTAAGTTAAATGTTTTGTCGCTTTTAAGATTTTATTCAACAATTTAAACTTGAACGGCGATTTTGAAAATTTCTAGACAGCGACTCCGAAACTTTTCAATTAACTTGCGTGATCGGATGAAGGAGAAAAAGTTTTAATTAGTTTGTACGTGGACAAACACTACATTCTAAATATATTTAAAAAACCGTTATATTGACCAGCTCTATATCTGGCGAATAGTGAAGGCATTAACGTCGACCTTTGCGATCGTTAATGTTATCCTCCGCGCGTGTGTTCGCGAGAGAACGTTCCCAAATGGCCACGTTACTAAATCCACATAATTACAGACAATATGTATTAGAGGTAATACGCGTTGTAACCGTAAAACGACATTTGCAGAGACAAGACCGACCACTCAACGCTAATTTCTACTACCGGCGAATCTCGCGATTTAAGTGGTAAGGCCACCACACACACACACACACGAGCTAATTTGCAAACGGATCGTGTACACGCTCGCTCGTTGTACCTGCGATATTATTTCCTATACGTCGGTGCGAGCGAGATGAGAATCGAAATTAAACATCCAAGTGAAACCAAAAAAAAAAAAAAAAATCATTTATATCTTATTGAAACCAATGTAATTAACGAGTTCCCAATTTTCTTTTCTCTCGCAATTTTTATTCACGCTCGTCTGCGGCGATTAAATTCAACGGTGTAAGAATACGCTGTCTTTCCTTGAAAGACTTGTCATGCCGGCTTCATATCCACGGCTTGCCAGCAATTTTCATTTCCATGAAACTAGAGTCTTGCATTCCGCGTCACATTCCTAATTTTAATTCCGATGTTGTCACACGCGTAAGTTAGCGTCCCGACATTAAAAATTAAAATTCCGATTAGATTTCCGGTCTTATTCCGAGGATAGAGAGAGAGAGAGGGAGAATTTATTTTGGAGCGCATTCGACATTCGTGGTACGAACGAATTTTCTAAATCCCGAAGAAATTGCTTGCAACTTTCTTCGAAGCACTTCCTTTTTTTCGAAGAGATTAAAAATTCTTTTTGCAATTTTTGTTAAAGGGAATACTCAACGCTTGAGGATTTCAACCACTTTGTTCACCCGATGAGATTATTACACGTGACGATGTGTACACACAGTTACTGGAGGCAATCAACCAACTCAATTAGGCGCGTAGCAAATACATTTCAATTTTTCAACGTTCAAGGTCGATTTTTTCCGCGAAATCCCTCGACCGACAAAATTTTTATTCCGCATCTTCGTGTCTTGTTCTCGCGCGAAGAATCACCTCCCTCCCCCCGCACATATCGATTAATTTTTCTCTTTCTTTTTGTTTTAATTACAAAGACAAAATGATGAGAGCGGGCAATAAAGGAGGACGGGACTCGTCGTCGCTTCCACTGGCGGAAAAGTGGATACAACGTATCCGCGATGGCAGGCCGGTGTTCAATGTCAAGAGGTTAGAAGAGCGCACCTAATAGTAGGTCATCTTGATGAAGTCTTACAACCGTGCCGTTACAAGGCTTCGAACATCTTTTGCAATTTTTTAGAAAAGCGTATTCGACCGGCTTTCAATCTCTCTCTCAAGCTGGTTTCTTGCTGACGAGTCGCGCGGAGGAGGAGGAGGAGGAGATGGATCGAAGAGGCAGTCGCTGATTAATTGAACTCAATTAAATTAATTAGAAATTATTAAGCTGAAACCCGTAGAGTTGCGATCACGACCAACACACTTCAGCGTGCGTGCGCGCGCGCAAAATACACGCGCAGTGTCAATAAATACATAGCTACGTGATACCAACGTCCACGCGGCGATAACGTCCTAGATAGTTGAGATAATCGGTGAGCCATCCCGTTCGATTGACCGAAGCTTTTCATGACTCGCTTTGAGGTACGTCCAGAAAACGCGCCCGAACAATTGATAGAGAGACGCGCGCGTGATAAAAGCGCCTATTCGAAGACGGTCCATAGAGGATGCGTGTTCTTCAACGGTCTCAACCGACGCTAATTGCACCCGCTACGCCGCTCGGCAATTGCTTCGCGAGCTGCCGTCGCCGCTATACGCCGGCCTAGATTATGACAAAACACGCAGGTACGGGCCTCGAGACACGTCGCGATTCGAAAATCGTCGGCGACTTCCCCGAAAGACGTCTCCGAATGTAATGTAACGTGACGCGTCGCGTTATTAAATTATTATTACAATATCTATTCCGCGCAGGTACCGGACACATCGCGGCTACACAGTGAAAGGAAACCGTAAAGAGACCGGGTTCGCGAGCAGAATACTAATTGCGCGCATTGCGCGGTCAACAAAAAAAAAACTACGGTACGGTTCCGAAAAAACTTGGGAAAGGAAGGGAGAAAAGGTCGATGTATAAATACATCGGCTTCGTTTAAGCTTTAATGAGGAAAGAAAAAAAAGAAGAGCGCGCGACACGAGAAACTTATCCAACGCAGATATCACGTAGGTGGTTGTCCCTGGTCTCGAGACACCTGTTGATGACTTCTCCTCACGCAGTCACGCAAAGTGTTCACTCAAGTGTTCAAAATTGCACGAGCTTTCGGAGAGAGAGACAAAACGAAATTGACGTGTCTGAAATCTCTCCGAGTCGCGCGTGCGAGCACACGAGAAGACGAACTGACAGGTCGGTTAGCTGGGATTTGCGATAATGTAACGATAAATCAAGTTTCTTTTTTTTTTTTCAGAGCGCGAGATGATAAACCTCCTCCTCAAGATTGCGCCGAAAAACTCGTTCGCACGAGTGTTCGCGCGCGTTTACCGGAGCCGTGAAGAAAGAGAAGCCGAAAGACTGGGTCAAGGAGAGCGCACCGGTTACGTTCGGAATTTAATTCGTGTGTTGGTGCTATCTTCCCTCCGGACGAAGGTGGACTCCTCGTACGGAGCAGGCGCGGGGGAGCAGCCTCGCCCGAGTAATAAACGAATAATGATTTATTGTCCGAAAAGGACAATAAATCCCTGGCGAGGTCGCGGCAATATTTTTAAACCTTGAAAATACGTGCGCGCACGTAGCCGACGTTTTTACGAGATCGTTTCTGCGTTGGCACGAGACGATTTTTTTTTTTTTTTTTTTCAAAACTTTGCGACTCGAGAAAACTCAAAGACAAACCTGCGATCTTTCGCGAAAACCTAACACGGTTCTCGATCGATCGTCGCGCGACGTTTTTACTATTTACGCAAGCGAACTTAATGGAAACGTGTGTCGTTTACACCCTTTATTGCGCAACCGACACATGCGCGCAATAAAGCGCGGGGATATCGTGTTTAGATTATCAAAGACCGGGATCGAAAACAGGTGTGACCTCTAATGTAAGGTAAACGCGCCGCGTACACGCGGGAGTTCCAGCAGCAAGCGGAGGAGAAGAGAGGAGGTGTGGTTAAGGTTAGTCGTAGTATTTTCTACGTTATCGCCTAACACCGTCGTTAGCACGTGCTGTGGTTTTGTGTCACAGAACGAGCGGATTGTTTGGACGGAATCCTAATTGACTAGGGGCTCAAGGATATCTCGTGTAATTTCAAAGAAAAATTGAAACCGGGCCTGAACTTTTAAAACGCGCACTCGCAAAAACTTTTTTGTTACAACGAACAATCAAACGAAACTGAGTTGCTCGCGCAGCGTTTCCCAATAAGTGACATTGTCGTGTGGACACGTCCGAGAGACGACACGCACGCGACGTGTACGCGCGAATAATAATTAAAAAAAACGTACACACACAGAGAGAGAGAGAGAAAGTTTTCTTAACAAATTCTGTGAAATTCAAACAAATTATTCTATCGGTACATAGTCCAGACCCATTTCGAACCATTCCGGGTGTTTGACTTCCACCGACTCTTAGCGAGAATTAATGCTAAACTAATATTTAACGCTAAACTAAATGCAAAGCCTGCGGCACATGATGTTTGTTTGCGTTGCGATTGCAACCAATTCTGGGAATTGCAACCGATCGTGATTTGGAAATCAAAGGATTGTCAAATTTGCTCGAAGAAAGCATCGTGTGTGCCACCAAGTAAAATATTGTCAGGTTGAAACAATCGATTTTTAATGTTTCCGTCAAATAATATGAAAATTTTTATTAAACAAAATTATTGTCTAATAAAAGATTATGTTGTTTGAAGATACAACAAATATAAGTCAAACAAATGGGAATTAAATTAAGAACAAAAACTTCTCTCTGTCTATGTGAACCTTTGCGGAAACTAATTTATGCGAGTCGGTGCGATAAGTCTTTAAATTTCATTTTAAAAGACGCCGCACTTTCTGAACGATCCGACACACGTTTGCAGCAGTAAGTTTACTGAAGTATTTTCCACGTACACGTGCAATTAGTCGAAAATATGCAAACTGTCGAATATTTCAAGACGGGCGGTCGCAGTTCATATCCAAATGTGCGGACACAAATAAAAATAAAAATGTACAAACATCGGGAAGTAGTTTTTACGTTACTGATAATCTTCTCTGTTGTCACAGGGATTTTCAGGTCACTAGAATATTGTTATCTTTGGCGCGAGACGCCTAGCTCGTTAAAAATTCTGTTTCCGAACGAGTATCCTTGTAAGATGTTTTGTTTTTTTTTTATTATTTTCTTCCTACAGGCCGCGACGGCGTATAAATCCGACGATCGTATTTATCGACCGAATAATACACCGGAGCCGAGTGTACTTTAAGGGTGCTCCGTGCGAGAGGAGGTTGCACCGAAATAGAGGATGTGTTTATTTCGGTCTCTGTGTTTCAAGGTGAGAAGCCTGCTGCGCCCGGTGTGCGTCTTACTCTTCGAGAGAGACGCGTCCACCAACGGGATGCGCGTTGGACGTTAAAGGACACACGAGGATCGAATCTCTAAAGAGAGGAGAGAGAGAGAGTGAGCGCACAACGAGAGATGCACTCGAGAGAAAATTGGACTCTTTCCAAAAAAAGAAAAAAAAAAGAAAAAAGTAAAGGAGGCTCCGCGTTCAAAAAACTTCCAAGAGGCTTTTATTTCCCCGGGAAGAGTTTCGTCCCCGTTTAAGTCAAATCGATACTTGAAAAAAAAAAGGGACGACCAGCTCTCGGTGTCATTTCCTCATTTTTTTTTCTTTTTTAATGCAAAAAAAATGTGTCGATCCTACTGTCCTTGTGCGCGTTTTACTGTGCCGCGCGCGCGCGCGCGTTCCCAGCGCGCGACATGTCGTTTCTCTTCGGCGAGGAGGAGAGGACACGTCTTCGGCATACAAGCAAACGGCGAAGGCGTAACCGGAAAGGATTATTTGCCATGCGGCAATAGGTGCTTGCGTCACACTGACCCTCGGCAATTAACTACTGTTTCGACAACGAGATTCGTACCAATACGATCACGCGACAGTGTAATTCGTCAATGCTACACGGTTCTTCCATTAATTAAAATTTTTCTCCCATTCTCCGCTTTTACATTTATATTTTTTTACGCGCGCGGAGATTTAATAATCTTTCTCTGTCTCTCTCTCTCTCTCTCTTTTAAAAAGAGATTCTCTCGCGATTCTTTGACTCGCGTTTCATAAAATCATAAATCTTTTTTCTTCTCTATCTTTGAGATGTTAATAAGCGTCGAGAGACGGTTATTGAATCAACTAGTCGGCGCAGAATTTGAAGTTGAAGTAACGCGACAAATAAATTTTACAGAAAAATATTGCAAAAAAAAATTAGATTCTTGTACTACAATTAAGAATTAATTAATTGTTATTAAGCTTGGACTGCGTAAGAAATTATTATTAAATTAATTATTGAGTTTCCACTACGAAAAAAAAAAAACAAGTGCGCAATACATCTTTCATCAAAGTGCTCCGAAAATAGCGCACGTAAAAAAAGTTTACATATACGTGCGTTGAACAGAAGTTGTCGCATTTCTATGCAAATCATTTCTGCAAAAGATGACAAAAGGTAATATTTAACTGAAAGAGATGATGACCGTATGACAGGGACGTTATGAGACATGTTGCCAGGTGTGTGCAAAATGTGCTGTAAAGTTATAGCAGCTGTAAGATCACGGCGTTTGTGTAATTTTGCAAATCTCAATTCTTCAAAAAGTGATGCGAAAATATTTCACTTTCATCAAACTCGCCTGAATCTCATTTCCGAGGCTGATAAACGAAAACGCCGCGGATAAAAAAGACAGAAAGAAAAGTTTAAAATCGAAAAATAAAATTCTCAAGTTTAAACTGGCGCTACCTAATGCGTGGCACGCAATCGTGCACGCATCGGGAGTCAACGCGTGTAACGCGTACGCGGTCTTGTAAATCGAAGAAAACCGGTGAACCGCTTTCGCGCCATCGCTCATGCCGACGCACATGCGTGCCGAGACGATTATGTGCTCCGAGATGGACTTAATCGTCGTGTTTTCGTAATTAGAAATGCTAATTGTTCGGGGAACAATTACGCGGTCAGTTACGAGACACTCGCGCGCGCCCCACGAGCGCAACGTACGTGTTTCGAATATTCGAAAGTTTGTATTCGTGGAGGTTATATTATCTGTCGACTTTTTTTTTTTTGACAACGGAAAACGCAGGAGATGATTCTCCGATCTGGAGAAACGCTCGGGACGAAATCACCGCGTGGTTCCGACGAAAAAACACGGGACGACGAGAAGAAACACGTCGGCGTGTCAGCTGCTCCGTGACGAATCGCGAGGATCACGTTCATAATCCGTACACCGACCGTTGGGAGGGACGTTGCACTTTCTTCGTAGCGCGAAAGAGAGGACAAAGTCCTCCTTCTCCGGGGGGAAGGATATTCGTCCTGCGGGAACGGAAAAAAAAAAAACGATACGCGACACCGGCGACTTCCGCGGCACAGGTTCACCGACTTCGTTACTTACTCGTAAGGACACAGAGTCCTGCCGGCGAGACTCCGCCGCCGTGTCACGACCACCACCGCCACCACCACCCGCGTGAACAAGGACCTCCTCTTCTCGCCGGACGCACGGCTCTGTCTCGCGCGAATCGTCCTGCGTGCCGCCGCGATTGTTCTTCCGGATGAAACGCGACGAAACGCACAAAAAAAAGCAACTCTCTCTCCGGGGCCGCGACCGCCGCACAGGTGCGCTTCGCAGGAGACGCGACGCGTGTGTAGTAAAACGTTGTAAGTGCGACCGACACGCCGTGACGCACACACAAGCAGAGCGACACACCGTCTTACACCGACTGGTGTTTACTACTTGCGCCGTACCGACCGCTCTCGCACCCGTCGAGGCGCGCTGCGTGGTCGCGCGCGTCGGGTAGCATCGCCCCCACAAGCTGACCCGACGAAACGAGCGGCGCCGCGCGTACCGATAACGGCCGAGGACGCTCCCGCCGAGTGCAACAGTTGCGCCCGGCGGGTGGTTCACTTCCGTTCTCCAGAATGGAACTTTTTTACAAGTGTCCGGACATGGTACACTACTACGGCCGGATATCTATCAAAGAAATAATTAAATTTATTAACAACAAGAAATTACATTGGATTTTATTAATAAAAGAACTTAACAATTGGATGAGCTCGTGAGAAGATGAAACAGTGTCAGGGCGAGCCAAACCACAAGATGTACATTTGTGTTTATTTATCAAATACAAAACCAAACGTTTTCTTTATTCTTCAGCGTATAAACAAAAAGGAAATTGAGATAAAATTAAAGAACAAATTGAAATAAAAAATAGCCGAGATTTATAACCCAGTCATAAATTTTCTATGTGAAAACAATTTTTCAAACTTTATCTTATGAAGGGAAAGCACTGTATGTTGTGTACATAAAATAAATAATATTCCTGATGTTACAAGCATTTGCTGCATAGATTGTAGTGAAATCTTGTTCTCTTACGTACTTTTTCACTAAATAATTTTCCGACAATGAAATTTCCGCAAGTTTTGAATTTGTCTTTTATTAAAATATAAAAAATGTCTGTTATGAATAAAAAATCACATATTTATTTTGAATTATCTTGCGCAATGAACTTGTCCAACAACTCCTCGACAACGCAAAGTTCTTGGTAAAGATCTTCCATTGGCATTTCGATGGCGTTCGCGCATTCGTTCAGCAACCACCGGAAACTCCTCGGCAGCATCTTCTGGAATAACTCGAAATTCTTCGGCTTAACGCGACTGAAGACGCAGTGATACATCCAATAATCCTTGAAAGGTCTGAACAATCTGAGAACGCCGTCGTCCAACTTGTCGGTTTGCACGTTCAAGAGATCGTCGAGCATTAGCTCGCTCGTCGTTTCACAACGGTTTTCCAACTGATCGTCCATCAAGTCGTTGAAGATAGACGCGTTGCTGTTCACGCTCAAAATGTCGGAAATATCCGGCAGCAAACCGGAAACGTCCTCCAGCTTGACACTTAACTTCTCCGGCGAAGTTGTTTCGCGTTTTATCGGGCAGTCATTGTCCGCGTTCGGAGGAACGTCGTTAGGTTTGACAAATTTACCGTGCGCGTTTCTGACAAGTTGGCGCTTCTGTTTTCTCCTCAAGTTCGAACCCGTCAACAAGATCCTCTCCTCTGCGCGCGAGAGATCCAGATTGTACGTTTCGCAAAACTTGGACAGCAATTTTTCTTTAGAAACGTCGTCCTCCAACGCGTCGTCCTCCAACACGTCGCTCCCCTTCTCGTCTCTATCCGGGATCGACAGTTTGCCGTTCGGAAGAGTCTCAGCGAACGCGAACACGTTATCCGTTTCCGCGGCGGCCGCGTGCCGCCTCTCTCTGTAATACTGGCTCTTCTGCGCGTCGATTTTAATCTCGCACGGCACGTTTCTGTGCAAATAGTCAGTGAAGTCTTCCTTCCCCTCGACACACGTCGTATCCTCGAACAGATCTTCTACCACGACTTTTTCCATCAACTCCTTCACAGCGGGCATCTTCTTCTGCTCGAAGAGCGGCACGAGTTTTTCCACAAAGTGCAGATTCGAATCGATGTGGTTCACTTGCACATCGTGTTGCGCGGCCAGCCTGCAAATACTGAAATAAGAAAAATGTCAGTTCACGTCAATTTTATATTTAACGTATTGCAACCGAGAAGAAACGGTCTTACTATTCCGGTTTCGTCATGTAGCCAATCTTCGTGGAGCAAAAGTCGCTCTGCAACATTCGCGGAAGATCGTACAACGGATTTTCCGACAGTTGTTGAAGATACGACCGATGTGGCGTCAGCGAGGGAAGGAATTGGGTAACTTCGTTCAGCGGCAGATCGATGTGATCCACGACGCTGATGCACTGTTTCATCGCTTCGACGAGTTGGGACGGTATCAGATGCTTGTGAGTGGTTGTCTCGGATTTTCTGTCCGTTTTCGAGTCGACGGACTCCAAGAATCTCAGGTACAGACTGTTGACGTCCGGTGTGTTCGGACTGTGCTTGAGCTTGGTGGGACAGTGCGCGTTGATCAACACGGCTCTTCTACATTCGACGTACATCTGCCACTCTCGGAAACTGAACAGCTTCACGTCACAGATGCCTTCGACGTTAATTGCACTGGAACGCAGAGAAGAAACGCAACGCATTAAACGTGAGAAAGTGGCAGAATGTGGCAAACTGTCTGTTGAATAACTTAATTGAGAAATCAGTTACGGAGGGAAAGTTGCAACTACACGGAAAACGCTGCCGATACTCCTCGTATCTCTCCACACTCTTATCGTCCAGGGCCGTGCCGGAAGTTACGCGATCGTTCGCGATTACCGCGTACGGCATTTTGCTGGATGTGAAGTACACACCCCATTCGCCGGATTTTTTAAACGCGACGCCACCAACGACGTGATTGCATTCCGTCAACGTGTGATCGAGAATTGTTTTCAGTGCTCGCCACGGGGAACATCTTTTCTTTAGATCGTCCGCGACGAGTCTCGACAAGCCAAGCTTCATGATGGAATCCCCGTGGCCCGTTAGAGAACATCCTACGCTTCGATCGGCGTACACGCCGCAACCCAACGCGGAACAGTTGCCCGCGCTTCCGACTAATTTTCTGTTTGAACCGCCGCCCGTAACTCCCGCAGCAATGGCGCGTCCGTCGCAAGCTACACAGCCGACGGAACTCCCATTGTCTACGTGGATAAAAACTGGCATCAATATTTCTCTCGCAAAGAGATCCGAAGAAATAGAAAGAAACAAAAGCAAAATCTGAACGGCAACATTTACTTTCTATCAAGTCTGTGCACTGCAGCTTTTCCAAACTATTGGTGCAACTGTCAGTGCAGTAACAGGAACCGTCTGTTTCTCCCAACTTGTAAGCTAAACGCGCCGCAGGTGCTGTCATGTTCCCCTCGGACAAACAGTTCAAGTTCGCGTATTCCGCCAGCTTCCTCGCGCCCTGACCCACCACAATCGAATCGGGAAAATTATCCAGAACGTATCTAGCGAGAGATATCGGATGCTCCACATCCGACACCGCAGCCACGGATCCGCATTCAAACTTGAGACCGTCAACTATGGTCGCGTCCATCTGCACGTCCCCTGTATCACAGGACGTAAACATTATCACATACTCGATTGATTACTCGGTCGGTTGCATCAGAGGTGATGCAGACGTTCGTGTACCCATTTCGTTTAAAAGCGAGCCATAACCGCAATTGAAAAACTCGTCGCACTCCAGCCAGCACAACGCCGCTTCCACGGCCCCGATCGAATTCGCGCCGTTCAGCAGACTTTGGTACGCGACAGACGCCGCGGTTTTGCAGCTCGTCAGTTTCTCAACTATTAGAGCATCGTCGAAATTTCCGGTGCTACCGTGCACTAGCACGCACGGTGCGTCGAAGCTTTTACACTGCATCATTTTGTTATTCAACAATTAATCACGGAATAATTTTTCATTCAAGAATGTCCGTGTAAACGTGACTTACAAATTTGGTACATGCGTTTAAAAATTATAATCGACTACGATAAATAATTTATACATTCAACTGTTAGTAAAAAATCACTTCTATGTGAAGGGTGTTTCAGAGATTTACTGAAAAGTAGTTTTAAAAAATCTTGTGTAACAAAAACTATTTTGTTATGCAGGATTTTATTAGTCAAAATATATTGACATGTGTATTTGAACTAAGTATTTACAATCATGTAAAATAGTGTCTAAATTGCAAAAACCTCTATTATGAAACAACAGAGGCGATTTCCTTTCTTTACATATTCTTGTCGATCACATTGAACAAACTTCACACGGCGAAGTAGACGCACAAGAGACTTTAATACGTACCTATTAATTCTATCGGCAACGTTACTGACTTCGTATTCTGTCACGCTATCCAAACCCAGTAATATTTTCATCACTACGATGATAAATGCCATAGCGCGACCTTCGTAATTAGGAATGTAGGACTTTTTACCGAATATCATGTCAAACAGTTTTGGGGGCGACAAAGCTATCAGTCTTTCCGCGTACAACTTTATGCCATCTGTAAAATTGAATGATTGAGAACTTGTGTACCTTCTTGTATTACCAAAAAAATTATCTTTTAACAATCGTACGTGAATATTCTTATACATTCATACTTGGCAGAGCTAATTCGCTGCAGTATCGATTGATGAGCGGCAAAAAATTCGGACAGATTATTTGTCTGACCCCGAGAAATCTCGCCATTTGTCCGATTATCCTCCTCATACCTTTGTGAGTCAAGTCTCCAACGCGCGATAAGAAATTCGTATCTTGTTTCGTCAACTCTACCTCAGGAGGTACCAGACAATCTAGTCTGTAATACGACAAATGGCCTTCTCTCCCGTATCTGCGAGAACAATATCGAGAAATATATTTAAATAATCAAATAACTCCTGAGAAGCAATTCAACTTTAAATAAAACCTTATGAGCTATAATCACATTATTGAAATTACTTTTTAAAATTACTCTTTTTAAAGCTCATATAAAATTATTACTCACTACCACCGGTGGATCATAAGATTTTATTTAAAGTATGGATAAATAACACATCTTGCAATATATATATTGCCTTGAAGATCAATAACAAAACGCCTATAAAATTCTACCTTAACATATCACCCAGATGTATATCTTGATTGTGAATCCTTAAACTCAGATACAAAATCGCCAACAATTTGGAAGTTGTGATCATTTCCTGTCCGCATCTATACACAGATGTTACGTGGGTTTCCTTGTATTTCCTACGTTTGTGTTTTGGTATTTTTTTCGCCAGTTGTTTAATCTTTTTGGTCTCTTTCTTGGCTGCGGCATTAAATTGTATTCTAAAACTAAATATGAATATATAGATGTCTCCTGAAAAGTGCTTCCATAATTTTGCACATGCCAATCTCTTCATATAATTCTCTTTACCTTCTGTTTTCACTTCCTATGCTGGAAGGCGCACTCTGACTAAATGCACTAAGTCTATCTCCCTCTGAATTTGCTTGTGACTGCATATGCCTGTCATAGTCTGCAGTCACCATTAATTTCTGAAGCACATAAAAGACAATATATTTGACAGTAGACAATATATTTGTACAAATGAGTTCAACAAATCAATAGAAAAAATAATTAAATTGTCTTTGCCTGATTATACCTTGTTTCTATTTATGTCTCTTACGGAGATTTCTTCATTTGTCATTTTCGCTTCGGTTTCTATTACATTGCTTTCAGTTCTTTTCCTTTTTTTACTCTTTGATGATAAAATCTTGCCATATATAATTTCAGCATCCCTGTCATACAAATACATTGTATTTAAATAAACAGAAAAATAGAAATATTTGTAGAATGCAAACAGAATATAATCAGTTTTGTGCAACAACCTCTTCTTGTATCTTCTGGATAGCTTGGGTACCAGCTTCTTTTTTGTGGACATGAAAGCTACTTCCAATTTTCCTAAATACCGCGCCCATAGTTGCAACACTGTCATCTTTATATTAGCTGATGCACCAAGCTCAATAAGCTCGTTTGTCAGACCAATTAAAGCAAAGTTATACAGTTCCCAGGATGTCCACCCTACTGCTTCTGCATATGAGAAACAGACATTCGTCACATTTACACAATGTTTTTAGTGATTAAAACGTTGCAAGAATTCTGTAAAACTTCATGGGGCTATATAACTTTGCATTGAGGAAATAACATTAGTTTCAATATATCTTTTCATTCTTTAGAAAGTCTTTCACTAAATAGTTAATAAGATGTTCTGGTTTTCAGCTCGGATATTAATGTCCAGGATTCACAGAATTAGAGTTGAATGTATTCTCGTAAAAGAACGAACCTGCGTTGTTGCTTCTTCTCACACGATGAATTTTCGTTTTCTTATATCTCACTTTTTCTGTTGGGTATACGTATTCCACCTCTTGTCCGACATCCTGTAAAATCTTACATTGATTTCACGTGCTTTGTGCGTGTGTCTCGCACCAAATATGTATTAATTATTCCAACCTATCGTCGGATTTAAATTACCTGACTTTGCGTCTGACATGATGCACAAAAGAAAAACCCAGAGTCTTTGTAAAACTCAACGCTGCCGCAATTTTCGCACTTTACCATCCTCTTCGATTTTCTGTGACGTTCCCATTTGAATTTTCGCTTACTACGGCACGTTCGAACATATTATTCAGGTTAAGATAGGTTGTTGCATACAGGAAAATTCTTTCGATAAGTTGCGTTCGAAAATCCTCCTCGTGTGGTCACAAACTGCGTTTCATAAACATTCACTGCTAGTATTGAAAATCTATAGCACTTGTGACATGAAGTATAGATTTTTACTACTTGCAGTAAATATCGGAACGCAGCCTATATTATATTAAGCTTTTATCTAAACCCGCAGCCATTGAATTTCAATCAAAACCAATCAAAACAAAGAGAACTAATTCCACATCTAGTAAACTTTGTTCTGATTGATTACATTTTAATCTAAATTTAACCCTAATTAGAAGTCTAATTTATTTAAGTATATGTTAAGTATGTGCTATATTTTTTAACCACACCGGAAGCGGTAAAATTTATTACTGCGTCCGACAGTCCGCAGTCTGTGCAAAGTGGGACGGAAAAATAAGCACACTATTCTATGTAAAATCTTCAAAACTTTACAAAAATCTTGCAAAAATTCTCGAAAAAGTATTAGGAGAACATAACTAGCAAAGAGGTAGCTTCTGCTCTTGTGCCACCTCTTTGCTGATTATGTTCTCCTGATACTTTTTCTTAAAATTTGTCAGAATTTTTCGGGAATTTTTGAAAAATTGTA
>QVOA01022786.1:0-11854 GCA_014825685.1 Pseudomyrmex cubaensis
CAAAAAGACCGGTTGCACACCGTGTGTGCAATAAATATAATGGGCGCTTATGGAGAAAAAAAAAGTTTCGCTCCTGGGGACAGTGTTCGCAAAAAATCGCCGTCTCGAATGGATTAAGTTTGGTAAAATGTTATATATTATTTATATACCGATAATTTGTTAGAAATTTTAGTATTGATAAAGATCATATTTTATGGTCTCGAAAAGTCTGTTATAACTTCGCACACAATAAAGAATTTACAAAAGATTTGAGGCACAAAGTGACATTTAAAATAAATTATTTTTAAAAAACCGAAATGTACTCAATATTATGTAATATTGAGTACATTGTTTAATAGTTCTATTTTTTAGCTTTAAGAAAAAAAATATTAATCTTATATATTGTTGTTATACAGAAAATAGTTATTTAGTGCTAAACACGATCGTGCAAAGCCACACTATTCCATATTCCGAGTTAGTTGTCACATGTTTCTTACGGAAACATTATAAATATAAAATAATATAAAATAATATAAATATAAATATGAAATACATAATTTCTGTTTTTATGTTTTATTCTAGTTAATGTAGTTTATATATCAAGTATAACTATAAAACATTAATAATGATTTATTTAAAAAAAAACAATTTTTACACTAAATAAGTTCTTTAAACATAGATGATACTTTAATGTAAATATAATGACTTTTAGAAATGTTGTACTTGTTTGAAGTACCGGCAATTACTTTAACATACTCATAGTATGACAACTAATCCTGTCTCAATATTATATTTATAAACGTTGCAATAATGATTAAATACAAAAAGAATGAAACTATCTAAAACTATCATATTTCTTATACCTAAGGTAACATTGCGATCAGAAATTTTTAAACTAGTGATATTTTTAAACAATGAAAAAATCACATTTTGAAAAAATGAAATAACTAAGAAATAGAAATAAGAAAAACTACTTGCCATATCCAAGAGAGAGAGAGAGAGAGAGAGTTTACAATAGTGCTCGTAAATATTACGTGTTATGTTTCTAATAAAAATTATTTCATACACGTGACTAGCACGATATTAGCAACCTAATCATACAGAAAAATATTTTTTTGTATTCAGTAAGCAAAATATTAGCTGTGTGACAACTAACCCATGTGACAACTAGCTTCTCTAACACAATCAATCGCATTCGTGCTTTCATTAGCCTATCTTGTCATTCTAACATATTTACATAATTTATATTGACAAAAAATTGTGCTTATTATAATTAGACATAATATTTCTTTGGACACATAATAAATCGTAAATTAATAAAATAGTTTTTAAAAAGCCAAAAAGTATTCATACACACTTTATATTATGCATTTAATGTGTAATATAAACCTCAATAAAATGTGATGAGAAAAATGGTTTATTTCGCTGACAACACACAGTTAAAAGCAACGCTAAGGTAGTACATTGGATTATAGCATGTAATGATTCTAGAGTTCTGCATTATTGATCAACACGCGTGCGTATGGCTGTCACCAACGACAACAGCCGGTCATGACAGATAGCGAAATAAATCATACTATGTAATGACAGAATTATCCATGCGAAAGTCAGCTGTCCAAGCGGCTCGCAGCCCGTGTGTCTAGATTTTGCGGTTTATTTCATTGACAGATGGTACACACCGACACACCTTTAACACGTGCATGACCCACAGGCTTTAAGAGTGTTTTTTCATTCGATTGCCTTATTTATGTGCGAATCTCGCGGACAGAAACATGAAAGAAAAAAAGATTTTTTTGTGTCATACTCTCTTGAATAATTAATAAAAATTGACTCAACGCCAAATCTCTCTCTCTTTTAACAAAATTAGCAAATTTATCTTCACTCAATTAAGATCTAAAATTAGAAGATAAAAAGATAACTTTTTTTTTAGAGAGTTTTAACTTTTTTTTTAGAAACTTTTAAGAATAACTATTTTAGAGATTTTAAAATAAAAAAGCTATTTTTTTTCTCTGACTAAATGACTATTAACTTATACTTCGCATATATAGTGTTTTGCTACTATTAACTTTTTAATTTAAGTTTTTATTTTTTAGTAAGATTTATTTAATTGTTCTGTATTTTTATATAATTTTTATTATTTACAATTTTTGTATTATTTTTATGCCAGTAATTTTTTCGTTTCTTCATTTATTTCAATCACTGAGGAAGATCCTAATAAAAGAATCGAAACGTTCAATACATCTAATTAATAAACTTGAGAATACATATACGAACTCCTTGTCGGGAATATACACATTAGCTCTGAATTAAATCGTAATTTAAAAATGTATATATATATGTTTAAAAATAAAAAAATATATGTGTTTTTATAAAATCACAAAGATAAATACACAGAGATATCGCAATTCTTAAATGACTTTGCATAGAAATGCACAGCTGTTATAGCTGCTGGCTAATCTATATTCTCTGTATGCAAATTCTAAAATATATGACGTGCTGAGTATTAAAAACTTTTCACGACGTGATAAAACGACGCCGCGTAAGTAGCAATAGTTGCGCTGACATCATTAGTTTGCTCTTCTAGTTCTCTGTAGATTTGGGAAGCCAAATATACATATTTTACGCCATCGCGTATGTGTAAAATAAAAATACATATACGGAAGTCTTATTAGTTTTTTCTTATTACAGAGATAATAAAATTTTCGATAAAATCATTTTTTGAAATATAAATCTTCAAGATGTTAAGTCGGTTCTTACAAACAGAAGAATATTTCGTTTTACGTGGTCGTTCGTTTAATTGTGACATTGCACGTTGTCAAGGCTCGTACAATAAACTTTGAAGTGGCATTTACTGCATACGAACTTGGCCTTGACACTCATTGATAAGGATTATCAAATGAGAGACTGTATGTAGGTCAGTTACGCGACACATGTAGTTTGTAACAATCAGAGGTAACCGCTTTAGTTGCGCGAGGGTAGTGCAACCTTGAACCTGCGGTTCTTGAACTCGCAAGGTCTGAGAGGGAATCTAGTCTCTCTCTCTCTTGGTGTGTTTTAGAATACAGGTAGAAAAAGTTACTTAATCATTCATTAACCTTCATAAAGATTTTCCGAGAAAAAAAATAGAAACATACGATCATATACAATTTTTATATGTGATCATATACAATTGTTATGTCATGTGCAATTGTGTTACATGTGATCGTTACACGTTTCTATGTTTTTTCGAGTCACTTTCAACTTATAAATTTTTTTTAAATTATTATTTCTTAGTGCAGTTTTTCTCTTTTCTAATTTTTATCTATTTTTATCTAATTTTATCTAAATATCTGTATAGATATTATGATATGTTCTGCATTCTACAATTTGTTATATATCCAGTGTACAACTGAAGATGACTTGAATAAATAAGTCGAAACGTTTTGTTATGAAAGAAGTTTTCTTTAAACTAAATTCTGCCAAAACACCCAGCAACGGTTCGCATTAGCCGATCAATTTACACATCTTTTTAATTTTATCTAATTTTAAATAAAATTCTTCACAGTGAGTGCTCTTACCTATCCAGGAGCCAAGTTCGCGATCCACATACAAGGTGCTGTTTTTTTCTGCCAATTGCGGTAACAAGACGGCGCTATAGCCAATCGGCATACCACCACCCGTCGCCAATAATAATACTGCACCTGTTACTAAACACTACAAACAGTTCAGTCGTTAATTATTTAATACACAGATACAATGATAAATAGTAGTGGTGCAATAATTGTCTACCTTAGATGACACATGCAATGGCAACACAGAGAATTAGCACGCGAAAATTATTCATTAATAAATTGATCAATATTTCAAAACCAATTATCAGCAATAATGAATAAGCTATTGGATGACTGGCAAGCGGAAATGTGAATTGATAACATCGCTGAGAAGAATTGACGATCGTAAAGATACTCATGCTTCAACTGCTAGGAACTGCGAAATTGCGAGAGAGAGTTTTGCCAATGTAGCTTGCCAATATGTAAGCAATCGTATATAAGAACAAGCTTGAGCGAATTGAAAACAGCGGAAGGAACGTGTATTTGACGGGACAAGATTTACTATCACACGCTTCGTTTCGTTTCTTTCAGTAAAACTTAACCCGTTATTATATTTTGCGAAATTTCTGTTTCTTCAATAGATACCGATGTGTTGCAAGATATTTATGCGCTGTGCGACATATCCGGAGCAAAACACGCTTTAGAAAAATCTCTGCGGAAATACACAGAGATATGTCTCGCGAAGAATAGCAAATAACATTCGTTGTACGGAAAAATGTGTACAAGCGCACGAGCACGATCTTCTGACGAAATTCCAGGATGTAATGCAATTTCCATGTTGCAGAGAGAAAAAAGTAATATATTTTTTTAAATGTGCATCTGATTATTTATTAATTAATTTCAAAAATTTTATTTTTTTAACTTTTGTATTTTTTTTTTTTTTTTGGTATGTATGTTTTACACATCAATATTAATATCACTGATTGTATATCACTTTTGACAACTGACATTTATATCGCTGTAGTGAAAATTTACGTGACACCGCGCTGCATTTCCTCGATGAAACGAATAACGAGAAGGAAGCGCGATGAAGAATGGTAGGTGCCATGTTTGGTACTTTTATATCCATTTTTGAACAGAAAAATATTCTGGCAACAATCCAGACTATCTCTCCTGGGTTTGTATCGTTGAACACGCAATGCGGCTGCTGTGCCGCAAGAGTTTTCTTTCGCACGAAATCCTCTTAGCAATTTACACGCGAGTGATCATGAGCAAAAAAAAAAAAAAAAAAAATGAATGAAGTTTTTTGCACTATAAGCTTTTGTGGAATAATGGTTTTTTTAATTATGCAGGACACACCAAGTTCTCTTGCGATGCTTTTCATGCAACTCATTGTTACACTTATTAACAAAAGTTAAGAAACAAAGTAGTATTTTTAACGTTAAATCACTGCCAGAACGCCTCACATTATTTCTGGAGTCATTTCCGAATAAATTGAATTTATCGCTTCGCAGAATTTTTGACCATCTAGTAATATATGTATATGTACACCAAAGTTGTTAAATAATTATTTTGTTTCTAAATTTTTGTCAGTAAGTGTATACGTCTGAGAGTTTGATACCACGTGCATAACGACAAAGAATAATTAAAATAACTGCAAAAAACATGCACGTGTCAATACAATAAATCTAGTTTTATCAGGAATAAATTAGTTTTCTTATGTCTGTTATGTAACGTTGAAGTTAAATGCGTGTCTAACCTGCGCGAACACTCCTTTCGCATTTGACGAATATTGCACGAGCGGTTTGTGCAACATCTTCTTTTCATTTTTATCATTGTTATTATTGTTGTTGTTCTCAAGATTTTTGCCCGAAGTGTAATCGGTTATATTGTGGCCCAACATAGCGTATTTTTCTTCACTAAAATGCAAATTTGTAAGAATGTTTGAAAACCGAAACAAAATGGAAAAATATCATTTTTAGTTTCAGCAAAGTGCAATTTGCAATTTTTTTTTTTTTTAACAAGATACGTACCACAAATCCATGGTTACGTTGATTTAAATCAATAATGTAGCGATAAAGCCAAAATTCCTTAATATCTGCAATAAAAGATCTATCTTCCGCTGCGAGATGAATATCTTGACTATTGCTAACAGATCTGTTGCCAACAAGTTCTTGTCACGTTTCGTGTTATAGCAGATTAAGTTCAGCGCTTCGGTTTCTGTTCTGCATCACGCGGTCTAAGCAACTCGTGTGAATTCAACAATTCTGTTCTTTTGCAAGAACCATAAAGATCTTTGAAAAAAAAACAAAAAACAAAAAAGAAACACAATTCATATATTTTATTCGAGATTGTTGCGCGTTTACGCAAACCTGCTTTGAGTTGAACTGAAGTAATTGTGTAACCAGACTGCAAAGCAGATACAATGTAGAAAATAATTACGTGCGTTGGCAAAAAACAGCATCTAAATTTAAAACAATGATACGACGAGTATATGACGTTATTTCATGTTACAACTTAATCATATTTTCTGCAAGAAACTTAATGGCAGTCAATAACGCATATATCATCGTTGTGTTTCAATTTAAATAAATCATCGGATTTATGTAATAGTATTTTTATAAAATTTTCTTTTATCTGTAATTTAATATTTTGATAAGATAAAAAGAAATAACATAAATAAATTTTGTAGTAAAGTCAAAACAGGTTTTAACTCGCTGCATATTTTACGTAAATTATCTTTGAAGATATTCTACGAATTAAAAAAAAAACTTAAATACATATACATACTATGTATGTATTAAAGTTTTCTTAAATTCGTGGAAGATTCTTTGCAAATGTATATTGCAAATGAAGATCACAGGGGAAAAACTTGATAAGTTACATTTTCGTAATTTTAGAGAAGAGCGATTTTAAAGGTCGAAATGTATAGGTATGTATTTCTGTGTTACACTTTTTTTAAAAAATGCTTATTTCTCAGAATCTGTCAAGAATTTCCTTCTCTCGCTTTGGATAATTGAAATGCTCCATTTTATCTACCAAAGAACAATGTTCAAAAACAGAATAAAAAATAGACTTATCATGTTCTTCTCCTGCGCGGTCTTCAAATAATATTTATTACACACAAACGGCAATAGTATTATTTTCAAAGATAATTTACACATATGTGAGATACATTAAATTACAAATGTGTGGACATCGTATCGAATAAACGGATGTTAGAAAAAAAGAAAAAGAAAACTTACGAACAACTTCGATCTGTCTCGGTTTCCTTTCCAAGAGAAATGTTCTCGTCCTCTTGATCGAGAATGAAAGTCACGTGGTGCGTCACGACTTCACACGTGTATCAGCTCATTCATCTTCATGAAGAACACGTTGAACTTTCCGTTTGCAGATCGTAATTTACCGGCACTTTCGCAGAAACTTCGCTTTTGTCTGTGAAATCTCTTCCTCCGAGAGCGTTCATTCGAAGAGCGAACTTGTGTCGACGACGACTTTATCCCTTTATCGTCTTGCGAGTTTCGTGACGACACAATTTGATACGCGCGACAGTTGAGTCCTCGCGTCACAATGACTAAGGTCGTATTAAACACAGAACGACCGATGCACGCTCAGCTACGTCGATCAGTTTTAATTATTCATTAAAACGGAACTTGCGCACAAAAAGCGTTCTTTGACTTTTACTTACGAAGCGAAGAGGCTTGGCTTATTCCCAGCGAAGTAACGTATATACCTATAGACCTTTGAATATTCAAACAGAGGTAACGTAATCAGGCCTATACGCTGTTTAATGCTATTGTGTATACATCGAAAAGCACTTTGGCCGCGATATATCGGATGAGCAAAAATAACAAATTGAATCGTTTGTGCTCCACGAGTCTTGACGGAAATGTAATTTAATTTACATAATGCTCGGCATTTTGCAACTTTGTTGGAAACGTTCTGTTCTTGACGAGAAATAATAGTCCGGCTTTTTCTCGATTCGCCTCTTCGTGAATTTTCTTTGATTGATCTCTTCTCAAATCAGCGCATAATTCTTCTGTGAATTCATCGAATTCGTAATATTATCAATTGACCTTCGTACGGATGCGCTTGCCGCTTTTCCACGGATTTTCTACGCAAGCGCATTTAGCGAATCTACATATTAATGACCAGTTTTACGGAAATCACTAACAGCCACGATCACAGTTCTTCGCTTCGACACAATTCGGTCTCGATATTCCGCCGACTTTCTCACATGTACTGGCGTTTTCGCGAGAAAAATCACTTGTTTTTGTAGTCGATAGAGATGTATTTTCCTGATAATGATTATCAAAAGACGCCTGGTGCTTGAGATATTTGCAAGTCATGTATCGCAGAAATTGACTTCCTCGACAATCGCGCGCGTTCGTGTAATCAACTCGCGATATCGAAACGAGTGACGAAACGCGAAGACGAAAACAGCAACAAGAGAACGAGCAAACACGCGAATAAATATCGCGTGAGTTCAGCTCGCCTTCGGTTACACCGACTATACTGAATGAGACGTCTGTGATGCCTCGCTCTTATAAGCCGCTCACTTTGATTGGGCCCCTTTTACGATGACGACGGCCGATGTTCATAGTCCGTCTAGAGGGGCCTTGACTCGCTATTAGCTGCAGGAAAAGATGGCTCTCTTTTCTCCAAGAAGCGGTTAAAAGGAAGTTGATTCGAACGGAAAAGAGTTATTAAAAGTAATATTATATATGTGTATTATACATGAGAAGATCTTCTCTGGTAACATTTTATTTTACTTTATAAAAGTCAGCTTTTGACGCTAAATCTGTACAGATTTTTTACACATACAACTTAGTATAAACTGTATTAGCGTTATCTGAAATATGTTAGTCACGCGGATCACGTAACTTGTAAAAATGACTTTTGAAAAATGACTTTTAAAACACGTGCCATCTTAGAAAGAAAGAAGCAGTTTTATTTATCAAAAACGAGTTTCCAATGTATTATTTCTATTATTATTGAAAATATGTTTGTCACGTAACTTGCATAAATGACTTTTAAAACACGTGTCAACGTGGGAAGAAAGAAACAGTTCTATTTCTCGAAAATGATCTTCGAATATGTTATTCTATGAATATATTATTATTATTGTTATATTGTTGTTATTATTATTATATATATTATTATTATTATATTATTGTTATGGAAAATATATTTTATTTCTCAAAAATGATTTTTAAGTATATTCTTATTGTCATTGTCGGAAATATGCGTTTGTCACGCGATTTACGTAACTCGTACAAATGACTTTTAAAACACGTGCCAACTCAAGAAAGAAAGAAACAGTTTTTTTTTTATTTCAAAAATCACTTACATTTTTGAATAAATTATTCTTTGACTCTTTTCATAAAACTTCATTGTATATAGTTTTCACGTCCGTCTTTTCAGCAACGTTCTTGAGAGATAATCGCGAAAGAAGAACGTTAATTGCGATCTTACGTTGCGAGAGATCCTTGAAATTCCATATCGGTGAAAATCGTAACTACGTGTGCTATCGCCGCGGATACAGAGAGATGCTGCGTATATTTGCCGCGTCTACCGATACACAAGGGTGAATCTATGGACATATCCCCCGCCGTAATTACCGCCGGCTATTTGGGAATTAATCAGGTCACCTGTGCGAGTCGACAGTGACAATCAATGCTAGTTATACTCGTCGTCTAGCGACGACAGGAGACTATTATTTACAACATTATTCTATATCGAAGGTGCTGTCTCTCCCGTAAATAAGATTGTTTCGAAGCAGCCAAAAGTAAAAACTAAATTGTTTACAATCGGCGATCATTTTTAAAACAACTGTAATTTTTACTAATTATATCGGCGCTCTCGAAAGAGTTCTTTCTGCGAAAAGAGAAAACCGTGGCAAAGACAAAGGGAGATAAACTTTGCAGTAGTGTGAAAACTCGATCCTCGCTTTACTTCGTACAATTAGCATAGAGCTTATGTAACACCCAAGAGAAATTCTTACGCGAAATGTAGCAGCGACCGCGTTACTTAATTAAGCGTTCTTGTCCTGAAACCATGTTACCCGGCGCTGGCGATCTAAGGAAAGAAAACAGTCACAATTAGAGTTAATTAAATGAGTTCTGGTGGAATCAAGCGTGTGCATTAATTACAAAGTGTGTAAATGATTACAATGCGCGGAGTGAGCGCGCGCATTCAAACAAATTAAGTCAAGTTTGAATCAAGTGCGTTGCTTATGATAATGTGAAATAATGTGATCACGTGAAGATTGGTGAACCACTGATAACACAGATCGTTGTGCTCGCATTGACAACGTTTATCATGCGAGGAGGGCAAATTCCAAATGCGGGTTAACCAAACGCGCTTTGTACGTTATTGTCTAAATAACCATGGCCCTAATTACCGCTTTGTTTGTGCCGCGCCGTTGAAATTATATATACACTTTGCGTTGCACACTGACTTGTGTAATTATTGTTAATAAACCAAGAAATTAACATCACCTATAACTCTATTGTTTGTATGAAATATATACACGTATAATCTCCCACACATCTAACGCATTTATTTTATTAAATAATAAATATCTAACGTATTTATTTTATTTTATCTCTCCCTGTGAAATAAAACTTTTAATCCAATATTTACCTAACACTCTCGCGTGTTTTTCCGTTTTTTAATCTCTTTTATAAAACGTTAATATATAAAATGCAATATATCTCGCGCAACTGGTAAACGAAATGATTTGTGATTATCCATTTGCAATTTCACCTCAGGCATTTAATTAGCGTAGTATATGCGTCGGTTCGAGTTAAAGTTCATAGAGGAAACACGAGATGCAGAGATATACTCTATAATTTAATGTTATCTCGATAACTGCGTATGATGAGGTCACATAATGAAATAACGAAGATGTTTTATTGACCGCGCAGTCAAAAAGCACAACCGGTGCAATATTCTGACTCGCAAAGAACGGACCATCTAGTAGACGTGATTTAAACAGAAGGGAGAGGGGAAATTGAATATTCGCATCTCTGATGAGCAAATGAACATCATGTGATCGTTCTTCAGAGGTCGGCTATTTTCAATTGCAACTGCAGCCGGCAAAAAGAGCTCGGGACATATGACACGCTCGTTTCGCACGTAGTGTCGTTCTCATCGGCCGTCAAAAATCAACCAGCCTAGACGCCAAACGTTTCGCCCATTAACGTCTGCTTAACCTTGACCCGATATTCAGATAGCACGACAACAAGGCTAACGACTCAACCTGACCGCGAGATAGATTGGGACCGCCTCGATAGGTAAGTATGTGCATATATATGTACGTGTGCGGCCGCGCCGGTCGTTTGTATACACGGGATACAAGTCGTTGATTCGCGGAGAGCTCTTCCTAGATTTACGACTCGTAAAGTGGTCCAGGGTCGGCATCTACGTGCCGGCATCACCGATGCAGACGAAAATGAAGCCGCGATAACAATTTGGACGATTTTATTGCGGTCCCCTTCAAGTACAGACCGTGATCAAATGCGCGTTGCAGACGCATAGCTCCTCATTATCCTTAACTTCGAATCACTCTTGTGACAATCGGAGAGGAACATCGTCTAAATCGTAAATGCTTTACCAAGAATAATCTCTAATACAACAGGTATCTAATACAAGTATAGAATCGCGCGTATACACATGTGTATCGACAGAAAAAATTATTTTTATCTGTTTAGTTTTTAATTTTTGTACATTTAAGTTTTTATAAGCAAAACAAACTTTATATTTAATAAAAGATAAAATACAATTTAATTAAAAAATTGAATCTTTACTGCCGCTCAACGTTAATCGTTTTCTTTTTTATGTGTCACACAATATATGCACAATATACGTATACAGAATTGGAGCACGCGACTGAGTTTGAATGGACAAAAAACTTTTTTTTTAACTATGATGTAATCATAGTGGAACTGATGTCATTTAGGGAGATTAATAATTATAAAAAAATATATAAAAAAAATTTATAAAAAAATATAAAAAAATGTCATTTTAATTACAATATTTTCTGCTGCCACTGACATCTTGAAGTTTAAAAATTTTACAATCACAATCTTTTGTTATTGTAAAATTTTTTCATTAACACGCGACTTTTTGACACAGGCGTAAAGAAAACGCGGAACGTCTCTGATTGGTTACGCGTTACGCGTTATGCGAAAAATAACAGTGCATAAAATCGCACCCTAAGACAGCTTTTTTTACAAAATCTAATCTGTAAACACATATACACATTTATTTTCTATATTCATTAACATAATCACCTATAAACAAATGGAGCATTTGATTGCTTTGGAGCTACTGTTATTGAG
>QVOA01022787.1:0-12751 GCA_014825685.1 Pseudomyrmex cubaensis
ACTTCACATAAAGTGAACTAGTCAGTGACTCTATGATTAGAGTAAAAATAAGCCGGATTTTCACTCCAAAAAATTTAGAGAGTATATATCTTGTATAAAGTTATCGCGCAGATTCAGAGCCAATCGATTGTCGGGCTTTAATTTAAGAGTTAATTAGCGCAACAGATCTCGTTATTAGAGAGAGAAACGAAAGAGTTCTGCGCGGCTTTTTGCTAACGATGGTTGAGAATCGTCGGTTAATATTGTTACACGCGCAATTGCAGTGATGCACCTTCTCTTTCTCTCGCAATCCACGTGATGTTAATCGCTTGATGGGTCGCCGTTCCCTACGCGCCGGTGGCTGCTGCTGCTGCTAGCGCGTTTATCCAGTTTGGCGAAATCACTATGGCCGCAGCCGTAATCTCCGTGTTCTGATAATCACGGTGGCTGCAATCCCCGCTCTATTAGACCTCCCCTCGGCTTAAGCCGGCCATTTCGGCTCTCCGTTGCAGCTCCCATTGATCGATTAAACGTCTGTAATCCCGGCGACGACGGACTCCTCTTATCTCCTCGGGCTTTCGTGACCTCGATAACACTAATGTTCGTTCGCGTTCAAACAACACCAAACAATTTCCCCGAGTTCATCGTTTTTTTTGTTTACAAGTCGGTTCTCAAAATTACAAAGTTTCCGACAATGTATTTTTTTTTTAATATTTTTTAAATATGTTAAATATGTTTTGCAGCTGTGTTTATTTAATTCATTTGAATTAATGCAAATGATTTTCCAGAAATTTTGCCAAAATCACACACAGATTGTTTATTATTAAAATTTATAGTCTTTCAAAAGTTATGCTTTGAGAGTCAAACGTCGAGATATACGTGCAACATATATTTTTATAACGTGTAAATTAATACACATAGAAAATTTCTTTTTTGCAATGAAATTTCTTTAATTTTATCAGGGAGTTAAATGAGTAATTTATATGTGATGCGAGAGAGAGAGAGAGAGCGTGCGTCGCATATGAATTTTAGAATTGTTATTCAATTTGAATTTCCTGTGTGTTTAACTTGCACGTAAAATATAAAAATATATTTTTAAAAATATAGTAAAAATGTATTTTTCTCCAGCAGGCTTTTAAAGTTCTATTTTTTTCTGATTTTAAGATAATAGAACCGTATATTTTGTTATAGTTTTTACGACAAACACCATTATCTCTGAAATTTATGTATATTTGTAAAGAAACGAGTTTTGATCACGTTTCGCGCAAAAGTGCAGAAATGCGATAATGCACTTGTCAGAAGCAGGCGGTCTAATACAGAGCTCGCGAGATGCGCAAACGGGAGAGATCGACTCTGGGGGATGATGAGAGTAACGGAAAAATACGAGGAGTTTCTCTCTCTCGCGAGAGAGAGAGAGCTCTTTTGTGGTTTGGCGGGAGACTCTCTTGCTCGCAACGAAAACGAAGATTATAAAGCCGCCGCTAAAAGACGCGGAAGCTGAAACAATGGCCGTTTCCGCTCTGCCTTCTTGCTCCTCCTCGTGGTTTTTAGAAAACATTTCCCTCCTCCTCCCCTCCTCTTTTTCTTTGTTTTCCTCGTCATTGCGATTCTTTTTGTTCATTTTAATCGAACTCGCTTTTCCTCATTCTCTTTCTCCTCGCTCTCAAGCGTCTAATCTGCGCTCCGGGAACTGTCGTTTTTTTTTTCTCCTCGTTCGACCACACCTCTAATGGAACGCGAACGCGAACGTCGATGCCGGTAGCAGGATTCTTGAGCAGTTTTCCCTATCACCCGTCTAATCTCGATCGATTCGCATTTATTCGGAATCGAGGATGTCGCGAAACGGATGCTCTCGAGCGATATCCGCATTTTACGTATCTACTCGTTGTTTGCGGAAAGCAAATCCGCGCGCAGGAAATTTGTCTCGAATCTGGATTGGAATCCAATTCGAAAAGAAATAGATTCTAAATAGGAACATCGAAACAGATTCTAATCAGATTTCAAGCTAATTTATAAATTTAAATGATGATGCCCCGCACTTTTTTTTATCGCGCAGAAACGGAAAATGAGACAATCTTTCGATTAAAAAAAAAAAAATTGAAAACAAAGAAATAAAATTCCCGAGATATATTCAAAACGCGAAAAATGCGTCGCTTGAAAATTAAAATGATCAAAGTGACGAAATATCTACGCTTCTGAATAATATTTCAGAGACCGCGACTCTCTCTTTATCTCGATGCGACGCCAGTTCATTTCTCGAGTAATTAGAAACTTCGCGAAGAAATTAAATAATTCTCACGGCGGATGAAAATTTCAAGGGACGTTTCTCTGAGAAGCAATGAAAATCATGCCCCGAGAACTTCCGCGTGAAATGACAAAGAGAGACCGGGTGCATTGTATAAGCCCCATTAAAAACGGTCGGAGGACTCGAAATGCCTCGGAAATAAACGGTTTAATTGCTCAAGCGAGAGTGATTTAAGATTCCCGGGGAGAGACTTCCATCATTGAAAAATGATAATAGCAAAGCAAGATTCCCGTGTCACACAACGCTTAATGGAATTACGAGTGCGCCTCGGCGCGGCGGCGAGAGACAACGCGCAATTGGAGAGCTAGGGTTGAAGTGTCGCGGAATAATTAACGAATTTCCCGACGGGACATAAATCGCGTTTTAAGCGTCGGAAACTCTGTTTCACCGCCCGGTGTTGCCGGAAAATAGCGGCACGGATTAACGTCCGCGACGGACGGAGGGGAGGGGCGGAAGAAGAGCCTTTTTTAATCGAATTTATGCCGCGCGGCGCGCGCTTTTGTGCCTGTGAAAGGGTGGAAAACGATCGCGACAAATGGGCGAGCGCCGATGGCGCGACATCGAAACCGATGCATTGTTGTCCCTTCTCGCAACGTTACTCCGTCGTTGTACAGGTCGTTGTTGTGCACACGAATTTGCATAGAAGACACACGAGCCGCACTTCAATAAGAGGCTGCTTTTTTTTCCTGGAATTCAATTTTCTATCGTCCGATACTCTCGAGCGCGCCATTTCTGTCGGGCTTATGCAAACGAGCTAATGGCCTCGTACACACCACTTGTGGGCAAAGATACATATCTATATGCGTACACATACGTGGTACACGCGCGAGAGAAAACGCGTATATTCTCTTCTCGCGAGTAACGGGGATCTCGCGATTCTCTCGAGGATTCTCTCTTTTGTCGCGTTTCGTTTTAACGCAGACTCTGCGTCGCACTTTTTCCCTTTTTTTTTTTTTTTTTTTATTTCTTCAGCTTCCCACTTTTGATTCCTCCAATTTGCGCAATTTATTTAATCTGCACACTCGCGCGACTCAAGAGGAAAATGGCTGAAACTTGCAACTTGTTCTTCTAGAATTAATCAAGTACTTTGCTACATCCCCCGATAATTATTACACTTGGCTCTTTGTTGGTCTTTCTTCTTTTCCTTTAGAGCCATACCGACTCGAATTCTTGCATATGAGCATCTGCAAAAGAAAACAGAATTCCCAAAACTATTGTCTCGCATAATATTAATCGTCAAAACCATTTGTTTCACTTAACGAATTTTTTCATGACGAAATATCGATCGTCACTTGCAAATATTTGTTTCACTTACGATAATAAATTTTAAATTACTTTTGCTTGTTCTCTCTCACTCTCTCATTAACTCATTGTTGATAGTTGCGTTCGATTATAAAACCATCGAGCGGCAGCGCATCTCGTCGTCGTCGCGTAAACGCGACGTTCTTCTTGTTGTTAGCGCGAAGGAAAGTAATTTCCTTAAAGGATTATGTTTCCCGTTGAGACAACGTTAATGACATGTTTGTCTTCGTAATTACAGGTGGGCGACAGAGACACGCTTACGTCGGTGGCGGCCCGATTCGACACAACGCCGTCCGAGCTGAGCAAATTGAACAGGCTCGGAAGCACTTTCATTTATCCCGGCCAGCAATTATGGGTGCCGACGAAAGGAGAAGGACGTCCCGGGAGCGGATCGGCCACCGACGCGCCCAGCCCCGATCCTTGCCACGATCACGAGTCGCAGGACGACTTGCCACCCGAGGAGAAAGGTGATTTTTCTCTCGCCAACTTTAGAGATAATTTTAGTTTTATTTTTCTTCTCTATTTTCTTCGCAACGAAACTGGAACGTCGTCGAAACTGTGCGCCGAAGCTTTGAAATCTCGGGGGTGGAATTCAGATTTCCGAGACAAAAAATCGCTCGACCGACAAGTCTTGATTCTTCTCCGCCGCGAGCGCCTTGAGAAGAAACGTTTCGATTTTTTAATCACCGACGCAACTACTCTCGGCTAGCCCGAAGCGAAAGAACCATCGCCAACGACCTTTAAAGTCCACCTACATTAGGAGGAGTGTCACCGTTCGGGCTATATCGAGCGAGAGAGACAGACTCGCGAAGGACAACTCGCTCTTTCTTTTTTTTTTTTTTCTCTTTCTTTGTATCTTTTTTTCTCCCCGTCCGTGACGCAACGCACGAGGGCGTTTGCAATTAACGTGCGGACAAGATTTCATTCTTATTCCCGTCGGGATTTCGGCGACGCGGAGAAAAGTCCGCGTAACGCACGCGGGCTGTGTATCCTGTTGCGCATTATGCTAATGCGCGCGAGATGGATTTAATACACGCGCGTGGAACGCGCGCCATGAATAATGCAGCAGCGGGATCCGATAGAGCGCTCATATACATGCGCGCTAGAATTGGCTCGTCTAACTAAAGCGAACGGGGAGAGAGAGAGAAAAAAAATTGGGATACACGTCTCGAATGTTATTACGTCTGCTCACGCGGAGGATCGATCGCGTAGAATTTCGCGTGAACATTATATATAGGTATGTGACTATAATACGCGTGTCTCCGAGATTGATACGCTTTTGCGACCTAACGTTCGCTTTTCAGGCGAACGCCGAGTTCGCCTCCGGGGAACTTCAATACCTGTCGGTTACATCGGGGGTTGGCGAAAAAAAAAAAAACATTTTTTTTCCTGTGTATTTGTGATTTTTATGCTCGCCGAGTTCGAATCTAAATTTTTTTTTTTTTTAGAATTGCGCTATCATGTCGGGAATTTTAACGTGAACGAGATGAAACTCTGAAACTATTTTGCTTTGTGCAACATATTTCTGACGAAAGTCTGTCGAAATTATTTCAGGGAGAAATCGGCGCCGATCGGCTCTATATACGGATTTCGATTGGACGTGAATAGTCGTACGTCAGTCAAGTGCTTCGTTCGCGCGAACTTAATTAGAATAATTCCAAGACTCGAGGCACTCCGATCGCATTTGTATCGCTGATAGAACATTGCGTTGTGTCTCTTGTCTTTAATTGGCATTCTTTGAATTTCGAACAGGTCGGTTTTCGGACGAAGAATTTTGTAAGAGAGAGATATATAGTTAATTAGGACAGTTACGTCACGCATTAAATCGTGCGGTAAATATTAAATCAAAAAGATTCAAATTTAATGTTTAAAAATAATTTTATATGTCAGACACTTTGTCCTAGAGCTCAGAAGGAAGGCAGAAACAATATTTTACTTTGAATTCCTTTTATCGTGCAAGATATGAAAATTTCCTTTCATTTGTAACGTAATGTGATTATTCGCGAATTGACGGTTAAATTCTGTGGTCGCAAGGAAAAACGCCGCACGTATCATCATATTTTCGAGATATTGATGTTTAAAATTTTAAATACAAATTCCTCTATTTGACGAAGTCGGTTTGTTTTTTTATGATGTCTACGTTGACTATCTTTAATTCGAGTAATATTTACAAGAAAAATATATACAAAAAAATCATTAATTTGTGCGAATTTTTCGGACTTACGTTGGTTTGCCTGATACATGCAAATCAAGTATCGGACTTAAGTTGTTTTGCATAATTTTTTTTCATCATTTAAGATGTGTTTCCGTGCATTTTTTCCCCTCATAATACTTTGCAACTCAACTTTCGCAAAAACTTGAATTTTTTGACATTGTGACATGTGGCGTTTTTCCTTGCGACCACAGAATTATCGCACGTGCGTGAGGAAAGAGGATGTAGGGAGCCGCCGATACGTTGCGGAAGATCGAACTTTCTCTTTATTTCTCTGTATTTATTGCAAGCGAAAGGTATTTCTATAGAATCAAATAAATTAAAAAAAAAAAACTATAGAGTGCTCGTTTAAATTCTTTTTTCATACACAATGCTAGTCTGCGATAGCACGTACTGTCGTCACAAATATCCCTTGATTTCGTCAATCAGATATTCAAATCATATAATCTGGTTGTCTCATTCTATTCTTTTATGTCGCACGTTTATTTGAAAATTTAAATATGCATGCAAAGAAACTGAATTCTATCACGTGAATATATGATGAGATTATAGTAGAAAATCGTAAAATAAAAATTTATATTCATTTTCGAGGGAAAATAACGACAAATCTTACTAGCGTAATTTATTTACTTCGGTGGAAGCACTTTTTATTTAATAATGCAATAAATACGAAAATAGAGAGAAATTAAAGTTTACAAGTTTTTCGATTTACAGGTGTAAATGTCCAATACGCTCTTCTTTAACGCTGAAAAGCGAAACCCAATTTCCCGTTATGTTATTACGCAATTTCGTGACTTTCTGTACGTTATGTCGGTTCGTTTGTGACAACACTCGAACGATTATTATGCAGTTGTTTGCAAACCTCGAATATTTATTTACGTATCTTCTTCGGGGACTCTTCACTTTGTCACCGTCGGCGCGCAACACTATTCGCGATATATATCGTGAACGCGAATCGCGTGAGCTCGATATTCGCGCGTCGTCACGTTTATTTTATTTAACGCTAAAAAAATGCCGGACTGGAAGGAAGCGAACAATTCCGGACGCGATCGCGGCCTATCGTGGACTTATATCTTCTGCAATCTGCGATTCGAATGGCCGACACGACATGTGCCGCGGAAAATGCAATTACATCACAAAGGTAACTCGGACATTACACACGTGCGCGAAACAAATCAATATTGTGTTTGCTAGCGGGACTTTACCGATTTTTCATCCAGAAGAAAACTCGAACCAAACTTGTATAATATCTCGCTGTGCAACAGAAACATTTTTAAAAATATTTGTTTACATTTTTTTGGTCTCTCTTTTGCTTTCGCCGAAATTACGTGTTTTTTATATATAAAAATATTTTACATAGTAATAAAAAATATTTCACATAAGTTTTACGTCGAACTATATGAATTTTTTTTTGTTAATAAAAATCGACAGAGTTGAAAATTATTTTACACACAAAGTTAAAAATCGCATTTGCGGTTTTTAATTAGAGACAAGTTTTGTATTTTGTTCCGTGCTCTTCGACGCAAATAAAAATTTTATGCGCATTTCTACGGAAAAACGAGGTCCGAAGTTCGCGCGGGTCACCCGTTATGGTCGCGTTCCCGTCAGCTGATCGACCGCGAACTATAGGCACAGTTCGCATTGCCGCTGCTTATCTAACCCAACCCGACCTAGTCGATACGCGCGGCAGGCAGGTAATGACGCTCGTGTCGCGGGCACGATGTCGCGTCAGATGAAACAGATGATGAAATTACTGATTTCGTCGAAAATTGTACGTACGTGCACGGGCGTTACGACGACGACGACGAGCGAGCGAGTGAGTTGCGTTGGATTTTTCTGCGCGCGAGGTTAGGTTAGTTCGCGCTCCGTGACGTGGAATTTGAATACACATGGTATCTTTCATAAAAATAAGAGGAAACCACCGTTGGATGACGATGACAGTCGTATTTTAACAAAAAAAAAACCTTGGACTTTCGCGATCGTTATCAGCGCTTGCTATTTGAGAGGTGATAAAAGATCGCGCTTTTTTTCGAGAGTGTTTGTTATCGTGTCTCTTCCGCGATCGCAAACGACGCACTTAACGACCGAAACTCGTGTCACGCGATCGATATCGCGACTTGATTTTCTGAACAGACGCGGCGAATTTATTACAAATTTGCAATTCGCACAACGTTCGTATTTTGTTTTTAACACTCACGTTTCCCCGTTTTGCAGAATTGTTGGACAATCTGAGACCAGTGTCACCCAAGCCGGGCCATATGGAGCGCGTGAAAACGCCTCTCGGCACGTCCAGCGCGACCGCGGACGAAGAGGATCAACCGTTCAAAGAGAGATTTTTGAAAATCAACGTCAGGCATATTACGGACGGCCAGGTAAATAATTTTTTTTTTTTTTTTAACTCGTCTAATTTTATCAGCGAGAATCGATAATTTCTCTGAAATAAAAATTATTTTCTTCTTCTCGTTTATTATCAATTTTAAAAATTATTTTCTTTCAGGGCGTGGTTGGCGGTGTGTTGTTGGTCACGCCAAACGCGGTGATGTTCGATCCGAACGTTTCCGATCCTCTCGTGATCGAGCACGGGGCCGAATCCTACGGGGTGATCGCTCCTATGGAGTTCGTGGTCAACGCTGCGATCTATTACGACATCGCGCACATGAGGGTCTCCCACACGGAGTCCGGCAATTTGGACAAGAAGCCCGAGATCTACTACATGAAGAAACCCCAGGTGGATAATCGCAAATGCCAGTCTCCCGGAAAGGACGAGAATTTCCCCGAATTGGCGGGTGACGACAGCGAGAGCGTTTGCAGTTGCGCGGAGAGAGACGGTGACGCTTTTCCAAAGGCCTTCGAACGCGAGCTCGTAACTCCCACCAATCTTCAGAGCGTGCGTATCTCGAATCCCGCTATGTTTATTTATCAACGTAAAACTGGGTGCACTCTGGTGAATAAATATACTGTTTATTGCAGGAAGAGAACTCAATCTCGACCAAAGAAAAGGAGAAGGAAAAAGACAGCGAGAAAGAACTTTGCGGCGGCGGTGGCGGCCAGGCCAATAGAACGCTGGAGGAACGCAGGCGATCCATGCTCGACCATCATTGGGCAGTTCCAAGCAAGGATCGGAACACGTTTTCCGTCGACGACGAGCAGCAGGATTCCTTAAATTCTGATAAGGTGATTGCTACCGCAACTTCCCCGATAAGATAATTGTCTATTTGCGGTTAATGCAGAATCAATAGAACTTGTATAAACACTCTCTGTCGCGCCCGCGAAAACGAATGTGTGATTTTTGCGAACAGACCGAACCAGCCAAATCAAACGCCATACCCGAGGACGAGGAAGGATCTCTAGTCAAATTGTCGTGCCATGATTCCGGTATCGATATCCGCGACCCGCCCATCCCGGTGGTTCAGCCGATACCGACGAAGAAGGTGTACTCGGACGCGGACATCGTCCTATCCTCGGATTGGGTTCCCCCGATTACGATAGCGCCGACGAACGTCACGAGCACGCTTGAACCCGCACCCACCATCAACGGCAGGAAGAAGGCCAGCTCGGTGTCCTTTAGCTTAGAGAGCAACGCGGAAGAACCTGAGAAAGATGAGGAGCACAAGGACGATGATAAACAGGAAACACGGAGGAACAAGGTACGTTAAAACAAATTTCAGCATCGCTGAAAGTCGTACTTTTCTTTTAGTAGATTAATACATTTAATGCGCACATTTTGTTTTTAGATGTTGAAACGTCTGTCGTATCCGTTGTCCTGGATGGAGGGTTTGACCGGCGAGAAGGACGACGACAGCGGCAAATCCGTCTCCGACAAGATGTCGAGCCTGCCGAACAGCGCGGATTCCCATCACTCTTCCGTTTTCAGCAAAGTTTTCTCAAGGTAAACAATTTTACGTCGTTGCGTTACATCGGCAATTTTCTACAAACAACTTATATAGCTTTCGAGTTACTTTAAAAACATACGGTTTTATATATATAATCGCTTTTATCTTTTCACTCTATCTGTGTTAAGAATGAGTAAGAAAGTTCCTGCAAGGGTGTGCATTTACTTATATTAAGAAGAGGAACGGTCTTATCCGCCTTTAACTTGCTTTTCGCTGATTTTTAGATAATTATAGTACAAATGAGGTTATTTTTTTTCCTCACAATCAGGTTTCGCACATAAACTCGATTTCTGCTTAAATTAATCTTGATTTGATAAATTGGGAATATCGAAACGACTATAGCCTCATTTGTTGTGAACATAGCGTATATACATTAGCTACTTGCATAGAGAGAGTGGCTTGTCGCACACGAAAGGCATTACGGGAAACTCTTGTGGAGGGAACGTTACAGGGGTGAACTTACGAAAGATAATAACAAGTTCTCTCTTGTTTTTCGACCGATATTTATATTATAAAACTCGATCGCGGTCGAATTATAAATTTCATGTTAAAGCTCATGTTAAAAAAAAAGTGTTAACTTAAAATATTCATTTAACGTTTTTGTCAATGTCTAACCATAACTAACGAAAAATGTGTAATGGTGGTGAATAAAAGCTCGCCGATCAACCTGGTGAGTGACTTTAGCTCGGGCCTGTTTGCTAAAACCCCCAGCGAGGAGAGTGGCGGTAGAGCGGGTGGAACACCACCGCTCACCGCCTCCTCTCTCTCCCAGGACTCCAGCATTTTCTCACCTGGTCCGGGAGGCCTTATTGGGTGAGTCTGGACCCGATCGTGACACCTTACATTTGTTGTATCCCAGTATCTCCTCCCGATTTCCTCTACTCTTCGTCTTACAAACGTCTTTTCTGTGTATCTCGGCAGAATCTTCTCCCTTTCTCTTACAATATCAAAGAGTAAACTATATGCTGATGTTATATCAATGGAAAAGCTCGCGCCAGCAATTATTCACAATTAAAAAATTTTAAAATTCGCTCAGAAGATTCTGCGGACCGAACATATATTTTCTCCTCTCCCACACACACGCTCTCCACTTTGTTTCGTTGATTATCAAGACACTCTGGAGGGTCTTCCTGCTCTCAAAGGTAAATTGTAACTATTTGCCGAAAGTTAGACAGGTGATGTAGACACTCTGCCAATAAACTGTCCACACCGCTTACAGCCAACACGATCAGCTTTGAATACACAAAATACTCAGTCACCTGATTTTTTATATTACTCGTCCCGACGATGAATATATATATACATCCCGATTACTGTTGTTTCCCTCTGTTATTATTATTGTGTTTATCAATGTGTTATATATACGTATATATATATGTATGTATATATATCTATACATGTATCTCGCTTCTGAACTATGAGGACATGCAAAACTCCATCGATGTGTTGTAGTTCGATCAGATAAACCTAACACGCTAACTTACTTGTCGTTCAGAAACAAAGTTGGAATGTTGTTGAGATTCTACATCTTTCGCAGCCTCCGTTGATTCGCAAATTTCCTTTCAGACGCTCTTCCGTGGGCACTTTTATTAGGCAGCAGCCGTTGACGTCCTCCGGCAGCAGCAGCGTCGACAGCAGTCGAGGCAGCAAAACCTCAACGACGGCGCCGCGATTGGACTATCGCAGCATGGTCTCCGTCGAGGATATGCCGGAACTGTTTGTGAGTTTCGACAGTAAGTATCGCCCGTTTTATCGAAAAGAAAAATCATATTTACATTTCGCAACTTTCGTATGTTCTTTATCGGAATGAAATCGAATGTACACTCGGAAAAAAAAATATATATACATATATAAAACAAGAGAAAAAACGTATTCCGACAGACTTTCGTTTCACACGAGACACTCACGAGTCACTTTAGTTAGTTTTTCGTACTTAGTATGAGCATCGATAGTGCGAACGATCAGGCAAAAAACAAAATCACCTGAGTGACGATTAGAATGACTTAACGCGAAGGATATATTTTAGTACATCACGCACTGCACTTGCTCGAAAAACGCATAGACAGCTTTTTAAACGATGTTGTTTTTGCCAGTTTATTGTTTATAGAAATTTGGAGCGCCTTTGGCTACAAAAAAGCGCTTATTTTGATGTTACATTAAAGTAGTTTATTATTGTATTCTAGATTCTATTTTGTGTCACTATTTATATACATACATATATATATATATATATGTATGTGTATCGATTCCGTACATATCATTTTATTAGACCGACGTCGCTGTTCGATGTCACACGAGACATTGATCGAGAGTTTTCGGAAAGAGACTAATAACGTGCGCCAATTTAACTCTGTCTATTTTAATTATTTAAAGTCAGATTAAGCTTAAATTTCAGTGCGTATTTTAAGAGAAACGACATCTCGCAGTGGAAGGATTCGTTTTCTAGGATTCTCAATAATAGAGACGTTCTCATAAGTGTTTTTCTTTCTCTCTCTCTTTTTCTCTCATTCTCTCTCTCTTTCTCTTTCTCTCTTTCTCTCTACGAACAGAATGTACGAATTACATTGCCAAAATCTTGAAACCCTTTGTGCCGCATTGCATGTAACAAACACGTGAATCTTTTTTTTTTTTTTGTAACTCGAGTGATTCTTCACTCTTCGAAAAACGTGCGCAACCTGAGCGTCGACTTTCAATTTTTCACACTTGTTAATCCACCAACAATCGAATACCAAGACTTGTGACAAAAAATGTATATAATGTAACGTTCGATTGTTACGAACTTGGATGTTTGATTTTTATCATTATATTTCTGCGTATTAATTGCTCGATCATATAATCTCTCTCTCTTTCTTTCTATCTCCAGTAATGTTTTGTCTATTTCAGATCAGCACAACGGGTTTCATCACATCTAGCTAGCAATAGTTTCATACTAATGCAGTAATGTCATTTGTTTCTGTTGCCCCTCTAGTCCAAGCACCTAATTTTCCCGAACTCGAGGGTCTGGGTAGGTTTCATACAGTATTAGCTTATACTCTTTTTCCTCCCCTTCCCCCTGGGAAA
>QVOA01022788.1:0-32828 GCA_014825685.1 Pseudomyrmex cubaensis
TAAGTTGAAGACCGCGTTTTAACCTTTGCAGGACGTGTCTTGAAAAAAGACAATATTTCATTTCGATAAAAGTGCTTTAAACAACTTGAGACTCAGTGTTACAAAAAAAATCACGCAATTGTCACATTATCAATATATCGAATTAATAATTAGTTTATTTTACTATATTTCTTTGTTAATACTTACACAGTCAATTTTTATATTAATAATCGACATATTCCTTTTTAATCAAAAACTGTCAAGATAATAAAAATTTATATAAGTAATAAAGACAGAAGTACGTAAATTTTGCATAAATACTATTTTTAAATTACAAGTATATGGACTTGCTCTATATGTATAACGTAAAAGTTTCTCGTGTGATATAATGTGTGTTGTTACATAGTGACCGTCCGAAGCAAGTTTAAATACGCCATAGCGGTCCTAACAATCTAAAAAAAAATAAAAATTATTTAGATTAAAAATATAGAAAGTAATTCGACTATTACATTTTATACTAAACTTTTATTGTAAAAATTGTCTGTAATTATATTATTGTATATCAAAGAGAAAATATAATAGATAAATAAATATAAATAAAGTTGCTTACGGCACCGAAACTGCTAAACGAAAGATCGATCACTTTGCCCGCCGTAAGTTTCGAAGGATAACTGGCCATGGCGATCACGAGAATAAGATAACGAGCTTCTCTATTAGGCAGGCAATACCAATCGATCGTGCAGCAAGTTGTATTTATTAGTTTCTTTTATTACATTATACAAGAATACGTATTTCTTATTATACCTTTCTTTAATTATTTAATACAATTGTTTTGAATGTATAATTCAATATGGTTTTTTAGTTTATTTGTCCAAATAAAAGTATTTGATGTACTTGTATATTATCGTTTTCTACGTACTTTACCTGACTGTTTAAAACTTCGCCAATGTAACACAATATGAAAATATTGAAGGTAAAAGACACGAGCATTATGGCATAAGTCAAGGTGGAGAGTGAATCGTTTCGTTCCCAACCCTAAAAAGAACGAAGTATTATAAAACTGTAGTAGTATTAGAAAGAAACGGTAAAAGTGAGATCGGCATGCAAGAAAGTCATTTGGTTGTTAATGTGTTTACTCTCTTCTGCATACCGTTATTACATAATATCCTAAGAGACATAATATTAAAGTGCTCCCGATAACTTCGATAAAACACATTTCTCCTACGACATCTTGTGTCTGATGTAAAAATCTACAATTGAATAATTGCATAATGATATATAACACATTATGTTAAACTACTTTTTTTAAATAATAAAATAGTTTTGTTTTAGATAATAAAATACGTGTGGCGAATAATTTACATCTAGTGTAAAATAAATGTATATTATTCTTCTTCATCAAAATGCAAAAACGTCAAAAGCAAAATAATTACTTTTGTAATGCAATAATTAATTCTAATGTAACACTAACCACAATAAATTGCATAAATCTAAATATTTATTTAGGTATTAACAGATTAAAACAAAACAGATGTGTAATGATTTCAGTTACTCACTGACGTACTCTCACGTGACGCGCGACAATCACTGCCAGATTTTGAGTGGTGAGATTCTTCGGACGTTGGTTCTCGTTCGCCAAATTTTCTAGCCAAGCAGATAGCATTTCGAGCTGTCCGCAAGCGTGCATGGTGAACAACGCGGTGATCCCCCAAACGCTAGCTCTCACGAAGTACCTATATGACAACGCCTGCCAGCAAGTTTATTGAGAACACTATCTCGTACGCGGGGTTCTGCTGCGGATCGAAGAAGATGAAGTAATTGTTCTGCACCATCCACGGACGGATGGTGACGTTCCCGATGACGATCTTGCCGCGGAAAATCGGCAGAATCAGACGGTTAGATAGACCGCTATTGACGAGGAACAACGTGGTGCAGATGAGAATGAAACGTCCGGACTTCGCCCGGTCCAGCATAATTCTTCGGTCGTTCTCGTCTCTCACGTTTTTCCAGTCCTCTTCCACGTGCCGCACGCATTCGCCAATGCGATTCTATTGTAACATCAGCACGCAGTAAACGGCGGGCACCATGCTGTAGAAGCAGAGCCCGCCGAGCATCTTGATCCTACTCTTGAACGTATCCAGGATCAGAAACATGTAGAGCACCCACGGTATCAGATTGAACGACAGCAAGAAGCAATAGACGATCCTGAGGAGCAACTTCAGCAATCTCTTTCTGTATTGAAGCTTTCCCATGATTGGCCACACGCCGATCAGTTCCAAGATGAGTCGGTGCAATTGCACGGTGTATTTTATGTCGTCGTTGTAGTTAACGTTGCGTGAATCAGCGACGCCTTTGATCATGGCGTACATATCGAGGAAAAAGCGAATTTCTCTCGATCACTTGTTCGCGTAGCGGTCGTGCGATCGCAACTGGCGGACGCAACTTGGCTGGCTGCATTATGCACGTTTTCGCGTTTGCGTGGATGTATCATCTTCGGCGCATACATACACACGTGCGCGATTCGACCGCACCGCAAGTTACAAGTTTTCGTACATACAAAGAGATTGAATGTGCGCGATTTTTTGCCCGTGTTGTGGTTAATTGCAGGGTGTAACATTGATTCGCAACAAAAACCGCTTTTATGAAGTACAAATGTTGCGTCTGGTCACGGGTCATAGATCAGCCAAGCTAGAGAAAGAGTTACATGCGAATTGTTAATTACGCGAATCACGCAACTCGGAGCGACGATAGTCTTAAAACTTCAGTCAGAAGCGATTAAAACTTTTCGCCAAATATGAAAAAGAAGAGAGTTCGTCGAATTGTTAGAGAGATTATTTTATTCTTTTTTATGAAGTAAAAAAACATTAAAAGTGGAACTTACGTTGTACCATGTTGTATTTGTCAGAGTAACATCGATTACAAATTAGTACGCAAATTTGTGACATTTCTGTAACTAAGCCGTGAACGCGATTTATTGAAATCACATGATGAATTTTCGAAGCAGATTGAAGTACGCCATTGAAGTTCTGATAATCTAATATTCAAATAAACGTGCAAGTTTTGATTTGAATGCTAGCGCAAATGTCTCTGTGAAAAAAAGAAAGAACGAAAAAACAGCAACAAATTTCTATACTCACGTTACCGAACGTAGGTAGAGACATCTCAATCATCCGGCCGGCGGATATTCTTGCAGGAATGTTGGAAATCGCCATTATCAAGATCAACATGCGAGCTCTTTTGTGAGGAAGACGATGCCAATCCGTCATAGACGTCATCAATCCGACTTCATTGCTCTGTCACAATTAAACAATTACATATGCCTACGTGAGACGGATGATAAGTATCCGAAACGACGCGTTTCTCTGAAGGATGAAACTTGTCAACAGCAATGTCGTCTTAGATACTTATCAAGGAGAGGACATTGATGCTCAATTTGTACAGCGAACGACAACTCGGACGTTCAATACCTGATCTGTCAGAAGCTGACCGACGTAACAGATAGTAAAAATCGAAAACGTGAAAGATGTAAGTACCACAGACATGGTTAGCATGGCTATAGCGTCGCTGCTTTCCCATTCCTATAAATGCAATACAATTGTGTAACGCGCAAAACTTACACGAGCGCGATAATAATTGTTTTATTCATATTTCGAATTTTTTTCTACGTGAAAATGAAATATCGCTTTTAATTGTGTTTGGAATAAAAATGTTTACTGTCGCGAAAATTGATCAAACTCATTCGTCTAATTTGTTATGGTTACCATAATGACGTAGTACCCCACAAGACATAGAAGTATAGTAGACCCCACTATTTCCACCAACCATATATATCGCATAGCTTCCTCTATTTGTTTCAAAAAACTGTAAACGTGCGATGTTAGAAATTTCAAAGACGTTTTGAAAAGACGCTTTATATCTTTGTAATAATATAACAAGACAAAGAGTAGTAAAGATAATAAAAAAGGTGAAAATTATTTTGTTTTAGTATTATAAAGTTTTATTTCGTTATATCTAAATCTTCATTTTTGTGTCTAGACTCACTTCTTTATTTTTATCTGATGTTGTACGATAGCGGCCAGCGATATCGCGACAGCTCGATCGTCAGACACTACTATATTGTTGAGTCGCTGCAGCTTGCCGATCAGAATGCTCAGCTGTCCGCAGACGTGCATGATGAAGAACGCGGCCAATCCGGCCGTGCCGCACGTCACCGAGTAAGTGACCAGCCCTGCGAAGAATTGCAGGATGAAGACGATCTCGTACGCGGGCGAGATCTGCTCGTCGAATATGACGAAGTAACTCGGACACGCTAGCGCTCTCACCGTGGTGTTCATCGGCGTCAGTATTCGTCCCTTCGCGAGCGGTACGACGGTGCGGTAAGACAGTCCGCCGACGTACATAAAGACCGCGGAAACAACCGCGAACTTGCGACCGATCCTCGCCTTGGACAGCATCGCCTGCCGATCGTTCCGGTCGACTCTGTTCCGCCAATCTCGTCGCACCTGCTTCAGACAAGCCCGGATCTGCTTCGCGTAGTACACGAGCAGACTGTACTTCAAACAACTCATCCAGCAGTTCAACAGCGGTCCCAGCAATCTCACTCTTTGCTTGAAATTCCGCTCCTTCAGGAATACCAGCAGAAACCCCGGAACCAGAATGAACGCGAACAAAAAATAGGCAAAAGCAATTTGCGAGCAAGTGACAATTTTTCGCAGGTTGGAAGCAAATGTGGAAATCGGCCACGCGCCTATCATTTGCAGAATGACGCGGGTAACACGCACCGCGTGGTCAAAATTGTTGTCGAGGCTGCTCGGCCGTATAGTTTTCGCGGTTTGTTCCATCTGTTAACGTTTTTTCAAATTGCAAGTTTGCAAATCGCTAAGTGAACTCGACCGCAAGTTCCGTGTTTCTTCCGTCCGCTGAGAACTCGGCAACGTTAACGGCGTTTTCGCATTTTGGCCACACGGGTGAGACAAATGGTCATGTAACACTAGAAGCTCGAGCATGACTAAACATACGAACAGGCGATGATAGGTAGTCTCTCTTCGAAGTGAGCGTGCTGTGCGCTTGCGTGCACGAAACTACCGCGCGTAATTACAGAGCTCGCAAAAAAAGGAATGGTGAATTTATCAAATAGCAGCGACAAACGCGCAGAGAGAAAGAAGACACGACGCCATACGGCCGCCAGTTTCTGAAAAGAATAAAGTCACAAAGTGTGTGTTCTGTGCCGCGCGTTATATTAAGCAACGGGACGTCACGTAAGTAAAACATGTCGATTTACGAAAACTCGCGTTACGCTGTATGTACAGCCGAAAGCGCCTCGTTTAATCGCAAATTGCAAAGCGATAACCGACGATACAGATGTAAGAAAAAAAGTATTGCAAAAGGAAAAAAGTTTACATACTAAATGCATTTGAATTATATATTGAAACATACAAATGTTAAAGAGTATTTTGCTCGTGTGTTAATTTTTATATTAAACGGTGCTGCTTTACACTCAGCGGAAATCCATAGAGATTTAGTCCTAGATTTTTCTACGATCGTAAAGTCCACTTTATTTGTCTAATTCCTGAGAATCAAATACTCGTTGTGCGTAGTATATTCAAGTACGCTACTGATGTCCTTACGATCTAAAATATATATAAAGCAAAAAACGTGTTTCTCGATTTGGGACAAAATTAAGTGAAAAAAAGGAATGTATAGACACTCACGGCGCCGAAGCTATTTAGAGACAGATCCATAAATTTTCCCGCGGTGATTTTGACAGGAATACTGGAAACCGCGATCACCAGAACGAGGCCGCGGGCGGTCTTGTGAGGAATGCGATACCAATCAAGAGTACAGGAAGTGACGTACATCTTCGCGCTCTGTAAATCGCGCGACGATACATCAGCTCTCTCTCTCTCTCTCTCGATATTTGCGCCGAAATTTAATCATTAATCGATACCTGATCCGTGAGGAGCTCGCCGATGAAGCACAGTATGAAAATGTTAAAGATGAATGTCAAGAGAAGTATAGCGTACGTCAGCATGGATATCGCGTCGTTATTCTCCCATTCCTAAAAAAAATATGCGAGTCCGAAATACGCGTCCGCGTACATACGTATTACAGTTATAGCCTTATCACACTTGGACCGGACGTTATAACGAATGTCGTTACTTTAATTGTCAACGAATGTTGGATGTGTTGTTTGACTATCATGCGACAACGTCCGTTATTTTAACTCAAGTGTGATCTCGGCCTATATATTCAAAATGTCTTATCTCGCGTACCATTATTATGTAATATCCTAGGAGACACAGGATGAAAGTGCATCCGACTACTTCTACCAGACACGAAAATTGCAAACTTTCCTCCACCTTGCTCAAAAAGCTAGATGGCATTGTTGTAGTGAGAAGAACATCTTAATATCTAAATTATACACTTTTTTATATCCGCAAAATGCGGCCTTATATAAATTCTCCTCGCACGCACGACTCGACAGGCGCAATTAATTTTTACAAGCTCGCTAATCTCGCGTTACCTCTTAATTCGTATATGCTGCCTCACGACGGCCGTCAGTTTTCTGTTGGCGTTTCGATCGTGAAGATGCTTAATCTGCATGAGGTCCTCCATCCTGGCGATGAGAATTTTCAACTGGCCGCAGGCGTGCAGCACCAGCAAAGCCGCCAGGCTGCAAGCGCCGCTGGTCACCGAATACTGAACAAAACCAGAGACGAACTGGATCGTGAAGATGATCTCGTAAGCTGGCGTTTTCTGTGGATCAATAAACAGATAATAGCCATCGAATCCTAGAGGTCTGATTGTCACGTTCTGCGGCGTGACGACGATCCCGCGCGACAGCGGCACGATCGTGCGATAAGAAAATCCGCTTCCGTACACGAAGGCGACGCAGAGGATCGCCAGGCTACGGCCGATTTTCGAGTTTGCCGTCATGATCACGCGATCCTCCGTCAGATTCACCCTCTTCCAGTCCTCCTCGAGGTGTCGGATGCAATCTTTGATCCGATCGCTCCGACAGATCAGCTCCGCGTGTTTCAGCACAGCCATCAGACAGTTGCACATGGGTCCGATCATCTTGAGGCGACGACGCGAGTTAGTCTCCCGCAGGAACATCTTCAGCACGCCCGGTACGAAGATGAAATAGAGCAGACATTGGCACAGAACGCGCAGCATTTTCGTCCGAACGATCGTTAGAGCGGACGGATTGCCGGGCGACGGCCACACGCCGATCAGATTCAGGACGCCGCGCGTCACGTGCACGGTACGCCTGATGTCGTCGCGATAGAAGATGTTCGCGTGCATGACTTCGGCGACGCGTCTGATCCTGACGTTGCTCAGGAACTGATAAAATGCGTCGCCGTGGAAAACGCAATTGCGGCACTGCGCCTGCGTCGGAAACGGGGATCGGAAGACGAGAGAAAATCAGCAGGTGCGTTGTCCCGATGATTATATCTTCCTTCCCGTCGCAGAAAATCGCAGAAAAGTTACTTTGTTGCGAGAAAGGGGACATCGCCGATAGGAAGCGGCTTTACAAAGTTGCGAACTCGAGAAAAATTAGTGAGAAAAAATAGCGATCACGGCGGAGGAAAAAATCACAGACAGTGTATTGATCGTTTAATGACGGTACGCTGATTCTTTTGTGTCTCAATGAGTATTTGACTGAGAAAACTCAAGGAGAATATAGAAGAGGCGAAAAAAAGGTAAAGATTACATGTGTAAATGCAACAAAAACTCACTTTTTTGTTTAATTTGTAATTATAAAAAGAAAAAAACACATCGGCGTTATGTAACTTCTTGTTTCATTTTTCCAGAATGTTATTTTTATATTTTTAATATGTACATGCTACTCTGTAGCATGTACATATTAAAAAACTACGATTCTTTTATAAGAAAATAAGATATACATATCTTATTTCTTATTAAGATATATATCTTATTTCTTATGGAAGAATCGTAGTTTCAGAGTAGAATGTACATATTAAAAATATAAAAATAATATACATATATCTACATATATACATATATCTACATATATCTACATATATAGTCAAATATTATTAAATATATAATGTTATACATTAATTAAATTATTCCATAACCTGTCGCATAAGATTAAAATACGTCAAAGATGTCTTGACGACCTAAAATACAATATGTATCTTCGATGGTCATTCTTTGTCGATACAAATTATTACTTACATCGCTGAAGGTTTTCATGGAGAGGTCGATGAATTTTCCGGCTTTCAGTTTTGTTGGAATAATCGACATGGCTATGATCAGAATCAGTGCTCGTACTTTCGCATCCGGAAGATGGTACCAAGTCAACGTACACGCTGTTAATGCCAATTTCTCTCCCTAGGTAATAAAGTTTATCGCGCGTTTATAAAATACAAAATCAGAAAGAAACAGGAAGAACAGTTTCTATTTGCTTTCTAGCAGCAACACGTTCTTTATAACGAGAACGCGATACGATACCTCAAGTGACAGTTGTTCACCGATAAAACAAAAAATGAAAATGTTAAACCAAATTGACACAAGTAAAACGAGACACGAACACATGCCGATTATATTTTTCTTCTCCCACTCCTGCAAGATCGATAACACACATGTAAATGTTGTGCGACATGCGTTAAAACAACATATAAATACAATTATCACTGTTATTTAGACACACCACCAGAACACCATATCCTAAGCAACACACAATCCCTGTACATCCCATCAATTCTAACAGACTCGTAAATTCCATAGTGTTCTGCACCAATTGTAAGAAACTATAAAGAGACACGTGTAAAATACATAGAGTTTATTACAAATTTTTTTATAATAAAAAAAAAACTAAAACGATTTATCAAAGAAATACCAAATATAAAACGATGTCGATAATTTTAAAATGTTGATCAGAACAGAAGAGTTTTGCAAGTTTCACAAATAAATTTGATACGTCGAACAAAACGTAGTTGCCACAATTATGTGGTATAAATGTAAATAATAATAATAGAGACAACAACTTACCGTCTTATCTTGATTTGATGTTCTACAGTTACTGCCAGTCTCTCGTCCAAATCTTTGGCTTCAGGTTGGCTCACCAGATTGTTCATCAACATCATCAGTACTTCTAACTGCGCGCACAGATGCATAACGAAGAGCGCGGCGAGGCTGCAGATCGCCACGGTGATGGTGTACTTGATGAATCCGGAGAAGAGCTGTATCAAGAATATAACTTCGTATGCGGGACTGACCTGCGCGTTGAAGAAAACAAAGTAAGCCGGACATGCCAGGTATCCGATTGTGAGGTTCTGTTCCGTGACGGATTTCCCTCTGCTCAGCGGTGCGATCGTGCGGAAATACAAACCGGACGAGTACATGAATATACCACACACAATGAGCAAACGTCTGGCAGTTCTGGCTTTGTCGATCATCGAGTCGCGAGCGCGAGCACTTGCGACGTTTTGCCAGTCGTCTTTCACTCGCAACAAACACGTCTTCACTCGATTCCTACTGAGCATTAGGTTGCTGTACTTGAGCACCGCCATTATCGAGAATATCACCGACGACATGAGCTTCAATCTGATGCTAGTTTGCTTCTCGACGAAGAGTAAGTACAGAATCATCGGGACCAACTCGCAATAGAGGAGGAAGTAGCAGCTAAGGATCAGCAAAATTCTTCGGACATTCTCGAAGAACGAGGGTTTTGTCTCCGTGTACGGCAAGATACCCAAGAAACGAAAAACTATGCGATTCAGTTGCATTGTGTATCTTATGTCTTCCTCGTAATTTTTATTAGCATACATTTGTTAAACGATATTTGTATTAAGCAAGTAAGGAGAAAAACCACCGTTATGATTTTATCGCAAGACGCGTAACGTGCGTGATAGGACGCGCGTGCTGACGAGTTACGTGCTTCTTCATTACTGATCGCGAGCTTGTCCTTCGATCCGAGCATGACTCAATGAAGGGAGCGCGCGCTTGCGTTTCTCAAACGCAAGTCAACGTCAAACGAATGCATACATAATAAAACGCGTCTAAAATACTTGAGAAAAAAATTGAATCGCGGGGAAAACTTGAAAGAACACAAATCGATGCAGGCTTTCCACGAAACTTATTTCTCGTGACACGTTCATTGATTCTGTAGTTACTATTGACAATTGCGCTTTTTAAAGTGAACACTGAGTGAACCTGAAAAGTTCCGCGAACGAGCAACATGGTTATCATATATAACTTTGTTCTTCGCTGTCTAGTTTTATATCGTGACGCAATCACGTTATCGTATTCAGGAAATACGAACAGAGAAAGTAAAAGAATCTTCTCTATGTTAAAAAAATACCATTATAATATATATGTGAAATATTTATATTTATATATATATATCTCGCACACTAAACATTTTAACATTTGTGATGTATACATGTATATCTTTTTCTTTATATATCACCGATTTTCGAAATACAATTTTGCTAAATATTTTTATAACTATCAGATTTAAGCATTTTTCAATACATAGATTTAGTCTATCACATTTCGAAGCATATTAAAATATGCTCCAGCTGTTTTCATGACCTAAAAGATATATTTAGGATATATTTTTTTCATTTATTTCATGGCAATATTTTGTTAAGATATATTTAATATCACAATTAGCAAAAAAGTAAAATTTTCGATAAAGTCATATGCGATTCTACATGACAAATACTGTGGAAACAAATTTCAATTAAATTTATTTATATCAGATATTTACTTAAAAAAATTAAGTGCAACTGTTCGTATTTTATCAATCTTTTAGGGCACAAACAGACAGAACGCGGCAACGCGTTACGCGCAACGCGAAATCCATTCAGCATTTTGCTCTTATGGAAAATATATTGCTTTTCCATAAGAGCAAAATACTGAGTGGTTATCGCGTTGCTCATAACGCGTTGCCGCTTACGTCGCCGAATGTTTTCAGTGACAAATCGACGAATTTGCTAGCGGAGATCTTGGTCGGTGTATTAGACATCACCATCAGCATCACAACGCTGCGTGCTTTCTTATCTGGAAGACGATACCATTCGAGTTCGCACGACGTGGTAGCTACTTTTTCCGCCTGTCGTTGATTTTTGGCAAACACGTAGTAACGCCGATAAAAATTTGCATCAAACTTCTATTTGCTATTTCAAAAATAGTGCAACACACATTTTTCTTTTTTTTTTGTTTAGAAATTTACTTCTACTGCAGAGATTTTCGTACAAGTGAGTGCAATCCTTACCAGGAGCAAACAATTATGTACATCTATATAACAGTTTCTCACCTGAGTGGTAAGTTGTTCACCGGTATAGCAAAATAGAAATATGTGAATTACCAAGTTGATAATGCTTAACAGATAAGAGCCTAGAGTTGCTACGTTGTTATTTTGAAAATCCTATAAACACGTTTAGACACGTAATAAATATATGTATTTTTATATAAATTATATTGTCTCAGTGAATAAATTATATTTTCTCATTTTAAGTCAGTGAACTTATTATTGCGATTATTCTCAAGGTTTTTCTTGTGCAAAATATTCAATTTTTGAAATTAAAATTTGTTAAAACTTACGAACCAACATCAAAAAATACACCAAGAGGCAAATGGATATTGTATTTACCATGACTTCCATCAGATATACTTCTCCTAGAGTATGCTGTACCATTTTCAAAAAGCTGAAAAGCAATTACTACTGCCATGAAAAATATTATTTGTATCAGTAAAAAAAAGAAAAGAAGAAATATATTAACAATAATAAAATATAGAAAGTTGTTAATATAGTCGAGTTATGAAGTCATTGTTAATACATAAATATATATTAACAATAAATTAATTAACTCAACTGCCGTTTACAAGTCGCGAATTCTAAATACCTGCGCACTCGTACATGATGTTCGACTATCTCTGCCAATTTGTCATCCACTTCATGCTCTTCCCGCCACTGTTTCCGCACGAAACTCTTCATCAGATCAATCAAGATCTTCAGCTGACCGCAGGCGTGAAGCACGAAGATCGCAGTGAGGCCGCATGCGCTCGTCGCAACGGAGACCGTGACGAATCCTGTCAAGCACTGAATTACGAAAATTGTCTCGTAAACGGGACTGACTTGCGCGTCGAGGGAAAAGAAGTAACCCGGACACGCCAGAGGTCTTATCGTAATGTTCTGATCGGTGACGATTTTGCCGTGGGACAACGGTAGAATCGTGCGAAAAGTGAAAGCGCCGCTGTACATGAAGAATCCGCAGATCATAACCAGACGTTTCCCCGTTCTCGCGGACTTCAGCATGATGTTTCGCGCGTCCGCGCTGAGGATGTTCTGCCAATCCTTCTCGACGTGCTTCAGACATCGTCTGAGCTGATTGTGACGAAATATAAAAATACCGTACTGACTGGCCGACATAAAGTCGTAGAGGAGAAGAGGAATCGTGTGCAACCGGATGCGCGTTGTCTCGGCCATCAGCGAGAACAGGATACCCGGTAGAAGATCGCAAGAGAGAAGAGTGTAAGAGATGCAGATTAACAAGAGATTGTGAGCTCTCGGATATGCGTATCGCTCCTTGCCGATGGACGGCCAGGCGCCGAGAGCCAGCAGGATGTTGCGAGTCGGCTTTGTCACGTACAAAACGTCGTCTTCGTGGTGCTCGTTTCGCGGCATCTCTCGACAAACTGCGGCCGACGCTCCGCAAAGCTCTCATACGCGATCGTACGCTTTAATGCAGAACCTGGAACGCGCGCTGAATCGCAACTGGTCGCTCAACGGCGAGTCACAAGCTCGGTTCGTCGATTCGCATGCGCGTTTTAAAGATTTAAACGCGAAGGAGAGATTGCAGAAGCAGTGAAGTTTGTTACAACAAAGTTGCTCACCGAGGGACGAGATCGCTTTCTGTGAAGAGTACTTCTGTCGTGACTTTATTGACTTTTGCAGCAATCAGGAAAGTCATTGTTCTCAACTTTTCTTCCTTTTTACATTCTGATTCTTTCGCGATTATATTCCGTTTCCTGAGATAGAAGTAACAAATAGGTTTTATCACATTCTCTCCGAGAACATTTACTGCTATTTTCTAATTTTTTCTCTCCACAAATGCAATTGTCCGTCGATGTAGCAACATTTTTTTCGTATCACGTGTGTTATTTGTAAGTGAATAATTCTGAAAGTAGATTAATTAATATATGAAATATATACGTACATAAATTTTATAATAAATATAGGCGCTATATTTGCACTTATTATTCTGTACAACGCATTTTTTTACATACTTTGAAGTATTGCTAATAATCAAATCCACTCTGTAATCTTGTTAATTATCATTATTATTGATCAGTAACTGTACGGAGTATATTGAAGTACACGACTGCCGACTTTATTACCTGAAACAGTAAGTAACACGAATTTTGTTTTTATAAAAAAAATATCTTTGTCACTAAAAAAGAGAGAATATATCTTACACGTATAGCAGAAAAAATTTCAATATAATTCTTACGTCGCCAAATGTCTTGAAGGAAAGAACAAAAAGTTTCCCCGCAGTGATCCTTAATGGAATATGCGATATAATGACTATTAGTACAACATCGCGTGTTCTCTTCGATGGAAGACGATACCATTCTAGCGTGCTTGTCGTCCAAGCTACTTCATCTGCCTGTTATAATGAACTCGTAACTATTGCTTTTATTTTTATACAGTTTTTTTATTTGCAGAGAGACAAAAAATTCTAAAAGAACATTAAAGGTAAATGATGTACGACTTACGGCCGCAGCAATGTGTTCGCCAATGTAACAGAGGAGAAAAATATTAATCGTGTCAGAAGCTAAAGCTACAAGAAAGGTGCATACGTTCGCGGTGTTCCCATCCTGCCACTCCTGTTTGCAACAATGCGTTTTTGTAACGAATCGGTAAAGCGAATAACGAGAATATGTATGTATGTATAACATGTGTTTGTACAATTCAAACCGCGACTTGAACGTTCGTGCCTACCATCAGAATGCAATATCCCACGAAACACATCATGATCGTGTTACCCAGTATTTCGAACAAACTGCTTTGTTGCAGCGTGTCTTCTACCAGATACAAGAAGCTGAAAGCAATGACTAATGCGAAACTGGAAGAGAGGAGCACGCAGGAATCGAGAGCAAAGCGCGATGATGATGTATCCCTCACTTTCGTATTCTGATCTGATGCTCGACCACCGTCGCTAACTTCTCGGACGCGGCTTTCTCGTCGCGCTCTTCGTCGACGAGCTCGTTCAGCAACGTCATCAGGATCTTCATCTGCGCGCACGCGTGCATCACGAGGAGCGCGGCGAGACCGTAAATCACAATCGTGACGGAGTACATGACGAAGCCGCCGAAGAACTGTAGCAGAAACACGATCTCGTAAGCAGGACTGCGTTGCTCGTCGAAGAGAACAAAGTAACCCGCGTAAGCCAGCGGTCTGATCGTCACGTTCTCGCTGGTGATTGTTTTTCCCCTCGATAACGGCACGATCGTGTGATAGGAGAGGCCGGCGAAGTACAGAAACGTGCAACAGATGGTGAATATGTGTCTGCCAATTTTTGCCTTCTCCCTCATGACGTCCCTCGCATCCGCAATCGCGACGAATTTCCAGTCGTCCTTGACGTGCCTCAAACAGCTTCGGATCTCGTCCTCGTAAACGATCAGAGTGCCGTACTTGGCGAGCGCGGTGAACGAGTAGACCATAGGCGCGATCATTTGCAATTTCGCGCGAGATTCCGCCTCGGCGATAAATATGCAATATAGCATACTAGGTATGCACTCAAAACAAACGAGGATACAGCAAACAGTTACGAGAAAAATCTTGCCGACGGTTTCCACGACGGACGCGTCTCTGTCGAGAAGAGACCAAACGCCGAGTACTCGTAAGAGACAGCGACTTTGTTTGGTGACATATTCTATGTCTTGCTCGTAATTCTTATTCGAATGCGTTTCCGAAAAGAGTCTTCTCATTGCGAAGAAAGAGACAGAATCTCTCTTGGCAGACAAGTTTTTGAAGATGCGCTTTTTCTCGAATAAAAACACTGGCGCTAAAGCTGATTCACGACACGCGCCGTGTCGGCAGGTAGCGAGAACAGTTCTGGATCTCTACTAATCCCTACCGTAGACTAAGATCGACTGAAGCGTGTGTGCAAAGAGCACTCGACACGCTTGCGCGTTTTAAATATTAACGAGTGTCATCATGTGAGAAGAAGCTCGAACGATTGCTGAAGTTCACATACACAACCCCGTTTACAACTTCAGCTCGAAAGGAAGGGTTTGACTTTCTAATAAACAAGAGGTTTATTTTCTCAGAGAAAGTGAAGGAACTGAAGCAAACTTTGTATATATCTCAAGAAAAAAAAAGATATTCAAATATTTTCTCTCATCTTCTATTATAGACTTTATCTTTCTGTGCAACAATTTATTTTCCTATACGAAAAAATTTAAATGTTTATTTGACTATTATTTAAACGTGCGTAAATACACATTATTCAACAATGTATATAGAAATATCGTTCTCTCTCTCTCTATAAATATATATAAACAATATTTTATAACATTCTACACAGAGCACCATTATCGTTGTGGACAATGTCGTATCTAAATACAATATACTAAGTTTGACCATATCTCAATGATTGTTCACTTATTCCGCTTGTAATAATTGTTGCTATTGTTTAATCAGTAATCGTGCGAAGAATATTAAAATACATCACAGCTGATTTAATTACCTACAATATATGTCATACGGGAAAAGCTTCATACAGAATTTTCATTTAAGAATTATACATGCAGCCGAAAAAAATTTATTACGCACAACAACTGTGTGTAATATTTCTTTTCGACTAGTTCGTAAAACAAAAGTTTCATTGTACTCACATCTCCAAACGTTTTGAAGGAAAGACCGATAATTTTGCCAGCTGTAACCTTTAACGGAATGTGCGATATGATTACTATCAACACAATGTCACGTACTCTCTTCTGTGGAAGACGATACCACTCTAGCGTATTTGCTGTCAAAGCTACTTGATTTGCCTGTAAAACAAAAATATATGCAATATTCAATACTTACACGTATATTTTTTTCAGCATGCAAAGGAATTGTTCTGCATTTTTTTACGAGCATTAATACAGAAGACATATGTATTTTTTGAATTAATTACTGATATTTTATAATATAAATTATTATTGTTTTTCAATGTGCAGTATACTAAAAGTTAAGTCAATCCTAAATTAAACTTACTGTTTCTGTAATGTGCTCGCCGATGTAACAGAGAATAAATATATTAATTGTATCAGTAACCAGAGCAACGAGAAAACTGCAGGCGTTTGCGGTATTTCCGTCTTGCCATTCCTGCGAGAGAGTTCAACGCAATATTCAACAACTGCTTGTAATGTGTAATAAATGTGCAACAACATATGTGTAACGTTTAGCAACACAATGGACAACTTTTTATTCACCGTAACACGTGGTGCCTACCATCAAAAAGCAGTATCCTACGAAACACAACAGTATGGTGCTTCCAAGTATGTCGAACAGGCTACTCTGGTTTAGAGTGTTCTCTACCAGAAATACGAAACTGAAAGTGATATTTTTTTTCGCCGACTTGAGAACTCAAGAAACAGACTACAAGCGAGTCTCGAACTTAACTTACCTTCGTATTCTCGTTTGATGCTCGATCACGATCGTCATATTCTCGTTTACAATCTTCTCTTTGCACGCCTCCTCTTTGACGAGATTCTTCATTAGTATCATCAGAATCTTCATTTGCGCGGACGCGTGCATCAGGAAAATCGAAGCGAGTCCGTAAATCACGATCGTGACCGTGTACACGATGAAACCGCTTAGAAAATGTATCATAAAACAGATTTCGAAAGCAGGACTGCGCTGTTCGTCGAACAAGACGGAGCGGCTCGAGTTCTCGAGCGACACGTTCGTATCGTTATTAATGTTAAGACCCGCGGACAAAGCCGCCAATTGATAAAGAAGACCGGTGCAATATAGAAAGCTACAGCATATAGTGAACATATTTCTCGCCGCTTTCACGTTTCTCATCATGATGTTTCTCGCATTCGGCGTCGCGAAAAATCTCCAATCGTTCTTCACGTGTCTCACGCAACTTCTGATCTCGTTCTCGTGCATGATGAGAGACACGTACTTAGCGAACGCGTTGATTATGTAGACTATGGGAGCTATCAGTTTCAGCTTCGATTGCGTATCTTCCTCGGGACTGAACATGTAACTGAACACGAACAGCGCAAAGTCGCAACACACGAGTACGCAGCAAACAGCCATCACGGAAAGTTTGCAGAAAATTTGGGTGACAGACAACTGTCCCTCGTGCAACGACCAAATACCGATTATTCGCAAGAGAACATAAGTCTGTTTGGTGACATATTCTACGTCTTGCTCGTACTTCTCGTTCGGACACCTCGCCAAAATGTGCTTCCCTGTCATGAATAAGTATCGGAAAGAAAAAAATATACGAAAAAAAAAAAACTGATGGTGAATAAGAAGCTTTCGAAAATCTTGCGTGACACGTGTTTTCAAGCCGCAAGCTCAATCGCTACTGATCGTTACAATGAGGATGAGAGTTCATTGTACGCATGCGAGCACGAAGAGATGTTTTGCTAGCGCGTTTTGCAGTCTTAATATTTGATAAAAGGATGGAAGGCATGGAAATGTTTGAAAGAAAGTTTGCAACCATCGTTGCTTTCCTCTTTCAAACTTGAACAGGAGGGATTAACTTTCTGAGAGATGCGGAGTTGCATACGTGAATAGCAAATTGCTTACAACCCTTTCATAGTATTTTCTCTGCTTTAGAAAGGCAGCATGAAAAAACGTTCGATACGTAATGTGTGTGCGTATGTACGTGAAAAAGAAGAGAATAAAATTACTATTCTTTACTTTTCTTTCATATTCGTCAGTGTCGTGATAATGCTTGAATATTATTTTTTTCGAATTTTTTGCTCAGGACATATGACCTGTGAATATGATCACGGAATAATATGTGATCGCTTTTTAAAGTTCGAAAATTACAAGACTCAACAAGTCAAGGCACATGCACGGCACATTATGACAACAATGAAAGATGCCTTAACCCTTTCGCTACGATTGAACTAGCCGTGGAGCTATACCGCTGTATGGATAGCTTTGCTGCAAAATACGATATTAGTAAACAATGTAAAAATATGTAAAAACATTCCCATATTCTAACAATGTTGTATACGGCTTTCATATATTGCAACAATGTTGTATACTTTCAATGCGAGATAAAAGAAAGACCCGCTATAGTGGCTATTCGTTCTGAAAGATAACATGGCGGGAAGTCACTATAGTGGTACATAGAGCTTACAGAATTAAATTGATGTATACAGTTTTTTTATCTATTTCGTCTTAAACGTTTAATATATTTGTACACATGGTGTGTGATATTACCACTATATGTGCATTCTTTTAAGTAATTCCGGATGCTGTCTGAAGCATTCAAACGATTACATTCCGAAGCATATTGAAATACGCCGCGGATGTTTTAAGTATCTAAAACATAATGCAACTTTACTTTGAACACATGTTTACCATATACACATTTTGATATGTTTTTTTATGTACGTCTTGAAAATAGATTTTCTTACATCACCGAACGTCTTGAGCGACAAGTTGAAGATATTTCCAGCAGATATTTTAAGCGGCACGTTGGATATGATCATCACCAGCACTAGTAATCGCGCTTTTCTATCCGGAAGACGATACCACTCGAGCTCGCAGGACAATTTTCCAACAATGATTCTTGTGTAAAAGCACTAAACGAGATACGATCTCTGATTAAATTATGAAATACTTTATTGTGTAAGATTTATTTTATAGCATATTAATATTTGAAGCTTAAACAGTGATAAAAAATAAAGTGCAAGTTTGCGAAAGTATATAAAAGATAAAACAACGCAAAACCAAAAAGCCTATGGTCCAGGAAGGTGGAAGTTTAAATACAATATAGAACGCAGTGTATTCCGAACGTTTCGATCAATTTTGCGTTGTTTTAGTTTGTCTTATCAAGCCGTTATTATTATTATTAATTATATAAAAAATGTATAAATATAGTATAATCTATAATTTGTTCTTTGATCAAGTAATTGCGCGCAAAACTGCGCACTGTAAGGGTTGAGTCAGGGGTTGACTGTTTACATGAAAGCGTACCTGCATGATAAGTTGCTCGCCTGTGTAACAATACACGAACATATTTACCAATGAAGTCGCAAGTGACATAAAGTAGGAAAACATTGCTATCGTATTGCTATCTTCCCATTCCTAGAAACATCACTTGATTTACTTCGGTTTGTTTTAAAAGCAAGTCTTTCTCGAGTAAAAACATTCTTTTACTAATAAATTATGTGTCCGTATACATATAAAAATCATGAAACTTATATAACATTTTGTTCAGTCAATTGTATTGTAGTCCCGTTATTTTATTGAGCACACTGTGTGCTCAATAAAATAACGGGATAGTATGTAAAATAGATAAGTTTACAAACCGTTATCACAAAAAAGCCTAGCGTACAAATCAATAATGTGGTTCCCGCTATTTCTATTAAACATATTTGTTGCATGGTAAGCTGCATTGATTGTACAAAACTGGAATGTTATTACAGATGATGTAAAATCATCGCAGAAACAAAATCGATTCGATCATTACAAACTGAATAAAAACTGAACTTTCTCAGGAAAAAACTCGCTGAGACTTACCTGCGTAATCGTGTCTGATGATCGACCAAGTTAGCTAACTTCTTGTCTATTTCTTGTTCGTCCCGCCACTCTTCGACAAAACTCTGCATCAGATCCATCAGAATTCTCAACTGTCCGCAGGCGTGCTTCACAAAGACGATGACGAGACCGCACGCGGCCATCGACACCGTCAGCGCGATCATCCCGCCCATTGACTGGATCGCGTACAGTATCTCAAAAATGGGACTGGCGTGTATGTTTAGCGAGAAGAGATAAGCCGGAAACGGTAACTGTCGAAGTGTATTGTTGTTTTCGTCGTAGAGTTTCTCCTTAGTCAGTGGCAGAACAGCCGCGTAGCACATTCCGCCGCTGTACATGAAAGCTCCGCAGATCGCGATGAGGCGTCTGCCGTTCTCCGCGGTTTCCAGCATCACCCCTCGCGCGCTCGTAGTCCCGACCGTCTTCCAATCTTTCTCCAGGTACTTTATACAATATCTCAGCTGATTCTGACGGAGAATCAAATTGCCGAATTTGCCGGAAACTACGAAACCGAAGATAACCGACGGAAACGTTCTGAGACGAGTGCTTACTTCTTTTTCTACCAGCCAGGAAAACACTGGAGGCATTACGGTACATATAAGTATCACTTGCGAGACGACAAGCGACAGAAACTTGACGTGTTTTTTGTAAGCGTCTTTCTCTTCGAAAGACGGCCAGACACCGAGCACGATCATAATCTGACGAGTTATATACATCGCGTATTTAACATCGCTCTGACAGCTGAACGGCGTTTGTTGCATTTTTAAACCTACTCTGCGAAAACGCAATCGCGGGGTAGTCGTTCTTCTTGATGCGATCAAAGAGAAATTAATAAAACTGTACTAGGAGAAATCGTAACCAATAATGTATGTTGTAAATCCGATTGCGTTGTCGAGGTAAACTCGCCGTCAAGCTGCGCTTGCGCTCCGTTTGAATGTTAAATGAAGCAGAAGAATCGAAAGCGATAAAAAATTTGTAATGAAAACGTTGTTCGAGATAGAATATTTCCACGGAAAAAAAAGTTCTTTTTCTTATTCGTCAACTTGGCAGTAGGAAAATAATCGCGCGTGTTTCTCTTGTACTTACATTGAAACTGTAAGCGATCAAAACGTCGATCGGAAAATTATGGCCTTTTGCAGCAATATAATAATAGTTTACTTTTTTTTTCAATTATAGATGATCAATACGGAAAGGTTGGTGTTCTAGTCACGTGGAAAAACAAAGAAAACGTATATCAAAGAAAACATTTTATAACAGAGACTCGTCTGTCTGCTTTTCGACATATAATATTTTTTTTTTTTTTTTTTTTTTTTTTGAAGATATCGATCAAAAGTAGAAAATTACGAGTCATAAGGAGTCGTACGTTATTGTAATAGCGTTTAATGTACTTTCTAACGACATCGTTAGGTACATATGTTTTGATCCATTAGTCGGATCTTTTTCAAAAACAATTATATAAATGTGTTATTTGAAAAATGTATTGCGTAAGACCTAAAAGTTCTTTTCATTGATTACACATTTGTATCATTTTACTTGTAAAGTTCGATATGCAGAAAAATACAAAATATTAGAAGGTCTCGTTTGTAAAAGGTCTTCGCACACAATTTTTATTGAATAGAGAGAGAATGTCCGTGGATATGTTAATATCACGTAGTCTGTTCTGTGGAAAATATCACTTTAACGTAGGTATTTGCTGTCAAAGCTATGTACTTGATTTGCCTGTAATAATAGAATATAAAGTATTTAATATTTACACATATCGTTTTTTCGCACGCAAGAAAATTTTTTTGTATTTTTTCTAAGTATAATAAATGGAGAAAATATTTTTTAAATATAAGTTAGTTACTGATATTTTATATAATAAATTATTATTGTTTTTCAGTGTGCGGTAAACAAAAGAATAAATAAATCACGATTGTGACTGAATATATAACTGAGAACGTACAACATCAAGTCGCAGCATACGAGTAAGCAGCAAATAACCATCACGGAAATATCACAAAAAATTCGAGTGACGGATAATTGTTTCTCGCGCAAATAATATTTACAAGAGAATGCGAGTTTGCTCGATATTCTACGTCTTGCTTGGGTATCTTTTGCCGAAATACGCTGTTATGAAAATCGATTTTGAAAGAGAAAATATACAAAAAACAAAGAAAAAATAATGGTGATCAAAGAGCTTCTGAAACTTTTACACGACACGTGTTCTCGAATTGCGACTGTTCGTTACAATAGGAACAATGAAGGCTACTTGTTATACGCACGCAAGCATAGTGCGTTTTGCAGCATTAATATTTGAGAACAAGAGTGCATTAAGAGGGAACTTTGCTATTAGCGTTGCCTTTCTGTTTTAACTTGTACTTGAAGATTAACTTTCTGAGAGATGGATTGCACATAAAAATAGGGGGAATCGCATAATCCTTTCATACATACATCTTCTCTGCTAGAAAGACAGCATATATAATCACGTGATACGTAATGTGCGTGCGTATGTGTATAAAATAGCAGGAAATAGTTCATTATTGCGTTCGTCTCTTTTCTATTTGTTAGTTTGATAAAATAAATGCTTGAATGTTATTTTCTCGGAATTCTTTGCTCATTCTATTCACTGACACAGGTCATGTGTCAGTGAATAAACACAAACAAAGAGTTTTCTGTTGCAAGATTACATGTGATCGTACTGTAAAGCCTAAGATTACAGGGAAACTTCAACAAGTCAAATATATACACATCACATCACGACAACGATAAGAGATGTTCATGTAATATAATTAAAGTGTTTTATCTATTTTGACTTCAACGTTTAATATACTTATTATTTGTACACATGGTGTGTGATGTTCTCGATATATATGTGTACTCTTACACATGATTTCGGATATTCTCTTAAGCATTCAGGTTACACTTCGAAGCATATTGAAATACGCCGCCGATGTTTTAAGTATCTGAAACATAACGCATTTACTTTGTACGAATGTTTAACATTAAACATTCGGATATATTTTCTCTGTATATACATACACGTTTTTGGAAAATATATTTTCTTACTTACATCACCGAACGTCTTGAACGATAAGTTGAAGATGTTTCCAGCGGAAATCTTGGTCGAGATGTTGGATATGATCATCACCAGCACTATTGTTCGCGCTTTTCTATCCGGAAGACGATACCACTCGAGCTCGCAGGACATGACAGCTGCTTTCTCCGCCTGTTGTAATAACATCATACGACGGGCATGTTCGTGTGCCAAAACCTATTTTCTCGACTTTTTAAGCGATGCAATATGATTTTTATGAAACATTGAACAATTAAAATGATATCCGATGAAGAAAAACTACATCTACGACACGCAGAGAGAATTCGAGTTTTAGTACGTGATACTTTATTATGTAGGATTTACACTGTCTAGCATATTAGTGCATTTGATGCTTGAACAATGATAGAAAATGAAGTGCGAGTTTGCAAAAGTATATAAAATGTATGAATATGGTATAATATATAGTTTGTTCTTTGATCAAGTGTAATTGCGCGCAAAACTGTTTCCTGTAAGAGTCGAGTAAATGGACTGTCACATGAAAATGTACCTGCACGATAAGTTGCTCGCCTGAGTAACAATACATGAACATATTCACTATTGCGGTCGCAAGAGATATAAAGTAAGAACACATTGCTATCGCATTGCTATTTTCCCATTCCTAGAAATATTCACGTGACTTACTTGGATTTTTTTTTTTTTTTAAAGCAAGTCTTGAACGAATTTTTTTACCGATAAAGGTAAAAGTACATTGCGTCCAGAGATTATTGATAAGATAAAGTTACGAACCATTATCATAAGATAACCTAGTATACAAAGCAATAATGTGGACCCCGCTACTTCCAGTAAACATATTTGTTGCATAGTGAACTGCACCGATTGTACGAAACTGGAATGTTATTATTACAGATGATATAAGATCATCGCAGAGATAGCGGACGGGTTCCGGAATGAATTCGATTATTCAAGTGAATAAACTTGAACTTCCTCCGGGAAAAACTTACTAACTTACTTGCGCAATCGTGTCTGATGATTGACCAAGTTGGCTAATTTCTTGTCTATTTCTTGTTCGTCCCGCCACTCTTCGACGAAACTCTGCATTAGATCCATCAGAATTCTCAATTGTCCGCAGGCATGCATCACGAAGACGATGACGAGACCGCATGCGGTCATCGACACCAGCAGCGCGATCATCCCGCCCATCGATTGAATCGCGTACAATATCTCAAAAACGGGACTGGCGTGCGTGTTCAGCGAGAAGAGATAAGCCGGATACGGTAATTGTCGAAGTGTGTTGTTGTTCTCATCGTAGAGTTTCTCTCTGGTCAGCGGCAGAATAGCCGCGAAACACATTCCGCTACTGTACAGAAAAGCTGCACAGATCGCGACGAGTCGTCTGCCGATCTCCGCGGTCTCCAACATCACTCCTCGCGCGTTTGTAGTGCCAATTGTCTTCCAGTCTTTTTCGAGGTACTTCAGGCAGTGTCTCAGCTGATTCTGACACAGAATCAAATTGCCGAATTTGCCTGAGACCACGACACCAAAGACAATCGACGGGAACATCCTGAGACGGACGCGCGTTTCTTTCTCCATCAGCCAGTAAAACACATTGGGTATTAAGGTACATATAAGCATCACTTGCGAGACGACAAGCAACAGAAACTTTACGATTTTTTTGTAAGTCGTGTTCTCTTCCCTGGAAGACGGCCAGACACCGAGCACGATCATAATCTGACGAGTTATACGCATCGCGTACTTGACATCGCTCTGACAATTGTACGAGGATTTTTGCATTTTTGAATTTACTTTGCGAAAACGTGATCGCAAGAAGTTTGTCCTTCTCGATTTGATCGGACAGAGAAGAACTGTACAAGGGGAAATTGTAACTGAGACTGATCGTTGAAGCCCCGAGCGCATTGTCGAGGTATACTCGCCGTCAAGCTGCGCTTGCGCTCCGTTTGAATGTAGAATGAAGCAAAAAAATCGAAAGCGATAAAAAATTTGTAATAAAAACGTTGTTCGCTGAGAGTCGAGATTATTTTTCTGCGGAAAAAAAGTTTTTATTTGTCAGCTTGCTGGTTTGAAAATAATGGGCACGCGTTTCTCTTTTACTTCTTACAATAAAACTAGCAGCGATCAAAACGTCGATCGGAAAATTATGGCTTTTTGTTGCGCACATAATAATAATAAGTTTACTGTGTACTGCAATCATAGATGATCAATACGGAAAAGATATTTTCCTAGCTGCGTTGAAACACAAGGGGAAAAAAAGAACAGCGAAGAAAGAATTTTATAAGAGACGCGTCTTTTGTTCGACATTGTTACATACAATATTTCTTTTTCAAATATTTGAAAAATATATAACAAGACGTAGATATTGATCAAAAGTAGAGAATTAATAGCCATAAAAAGTCGTACGCTGTTGTTTAATGTACTTCTAATGACATCGTTAGATATATATTTTCATTATTCAAATAAAACAAGAAAGAATTACATAAGAATAGAAATTCGGGATTAATTATATAAATAGAATTCAAAAAATGTATTTTTTATGATTTAAGTCGTTTTCTAAGTACACATTCATATTATATTATTTTTAGTGTAAATTTTGAAGCAAAGACACAAAGTGACAAGTATATAAAAATGCTTTTATTTATTAATTTTTTTTTTTTGTATAAAGAGAGAATATGGTGAAAAGTATTTACTTTTAATATTAAATATATGAATTGAAATTACAGCAAACATACGTCTAACTAAAAGTCGGTGATTACAGATTTACGTATTTTTATTTATATATCGGATCATGCTTTTGCTTTTGCTTTGTCTTGCCAATGCTTCTCGATGAAGTTCTTCATCACATTTATCAAAAGTTTCTTTGATCACGAGCATATCTTAGAAACATGTAGACGCAAAACATGCCTGTACGAGGTCGTATTTTACATTTCATTGTTTTTTCGCAAAACTTGCTCGTGGAAATGTTTTTTCTGATTTAATCATGCGATACTTTATAAGAAACATGATGCTTCGATAATGATACACACAACGCGAACGAAATTGTCGATCGATCAGAAAAACCGGCACTGATATCAAAGTAAGCTTTGTGTGAAACTACGCTAGATTTGCATGCAAAAGAAAAACAATCGAAAGCACTAAACATTGCAAATATAATGTCATTGCTCTTTTAGAGTTACTGTCATTCTTCACGGAAAAAAAACAAGTGCGGTTACTTTTCCCTTCTTGCAGCGATATTGTACAGATAGCCGTGTTATTCGTATGTATTGAAAATATTGTCTATGTAGCGTAGTTTAGAATTTACACTGTCTACCGTGTGAGCATACAATATCACATAGTCTTTGAATGTATATTTTATTTTCTATATCTGCTCTGACGTTGTTTAACGCATTAAAATTCACACATGCATGTAATAACACATCACATAAATAGAGAAATAAAAGTTTCTTTTTTTATAAAACTGCCACATTAATATTTCTATTAAAAATGTACAAAACATACCGTATACTATATTGTTTAATATGTAGTGACAATACAATAAAATACCTCATTGAATTGAAATAACATTTTTCGCGCATTACACGTTGTGACACATATAATTACCTTGCGTGTTAAAATAGTCAAATAGTCTTTAAGTTACGGCTCTGAACATGTTGAAGTAAGCTGCTGCTGTTTTTATCATCTAAAACAAAAAACAAATCCCATAACTTACTTATTGACGCACAAGATATTTATAATTTATTTATATTAAATATTAATATATGTGTTAGTGTATGTGTGTGTGTGTGTGTCAGAGCAAATATGTTTTCTTACGTTGCCATACATCTTCATTGATAGATCAAAGACACCTCCAGGAGTGATTTTAAGTGGCGCGGTAGATATCAGTATTAGCAGCACCACTGCGCGCGCTTTCTTCATCGACAGACGATACCAATCAAGCCCGCATGCCGTGATAGCTAGCTTGTCCGACTATTATTATAATATTTTTTATATAAAGTTATATTATGATATTTTTATATAAAGTTTTATAGAGAAGAGATGATAAAATATATGCGAAATGGTTCATAATATTTTCTATTTTAAAGTTATGCGCTATATATTTTTCTGTTCTTTTATTTTAAAAAGAACCGACTCTCTTTTTGCTTATGTGTTCACACGATACTTTTAGAGATTGTGAAATACACACGCGTTTTTATAAACATTAAGATGTACAAAATGACGTATTAATTATGTATATACTAATTGTGAAGTGCCATTTCTATGTAGGTGACAATAACGTGCGCTATTTTAAAATTAAAGACAAGAATACTTCTTTGATGAGCAAATCTCCCACGTAACAGAAGACGAATGTGTCCATTATCACACACGTAAGTAATATAAAATAAACGGACAAGCTTAAGGCACCGCTCTGTTCATATTCCTGCAAAATTATGAATACTATCTATCATATTTATACATAATACATCGTATTATTATTGTTTTGCCACACAATTTGTTTTTACAGTTTCTACACTTTCTCAAATAAAAGTTGTTGTGTGCAAAATGTTATAAGAGCATGTTTTACATTGTTTATTAATTTTAGAAAAATAAAGCTACACACTGTTATCAAACAATATCCGCTTATGCAAAGCAATGCGGTTCCGAATCCTATTTGTATCAGTAACATGAATCCCAGTGATGAATTCACTAATTTTATGTATCTAGAATATCAGTACGACAATATTATAGATCACCACGCGCAGTTGTATAAGAACGAATACAGTTAAATCGAATAAGAAAAAATAAGTCTAACTTCTCTTCACTGGCTTACCTGCGTAATCTTACTTGATACTCAACAAGAATGACCAAATTTTTTGCCAAATCCGTTTCATTTTGCCACTGCTTTCTTACGAGAGACGACATAAGACTCATCAAAATTCTCACTTGGCTACACCCGTGCACTATGAAAGCTAACGTTATACCGCATGTAGCTGTATTTATCGACAACACTACTATGCCATATACACAATAAACTATGTACAATATTTCATAGGTAGGAGTAGCTTGAGTATCGACAGAAAATAAATATATTGGATACGATAATGGTCTTATTGAAATATTCAATGCGATGGCAAGTCTTCGAATATGTATTGGTAGAATCACTCGTTGGGCTATACCAGAAGAGTAGAGTAAGACTGCATTCAAGATAGTGAAACGTCTGGCTACGTTTGCATATCTGATCATCAGACTTCGCGCTTCTGTAAACTTTATCCAATCATTCTCGAGATACGACAGACAACGTTTGATCTGAGATTGACGAATTAGCAGATTATTATATTTCATTAGAAACATCAAAGAGGTAAGTATCAACAATGACTTTTTTAAGCGATTGTGCGTAGTCTTCTCTATTAATATTAGGTTCAATAATGTTCCAACCATGATAAAACCAATTAGAAAGTACGTAAAGAGAATAATAAACACTTTGTAAATTTGTCTACTCATTAATTTCTTGCTGTTACTAGTCGGCCAGATACCAAATGTGCGCAAAACTGTTCTTGTGTACATCATTATATATGGAATATACTTTAGTTCTTCCGTGTTTAAGTTTGTCTCGTGAAATTGCTTGCGATATTTTTCTTTTAACTTTACGTATAATTTTACGATCATGATGTATTCTAAACTAACGTTGAATTGTGAGTGAAACTGTTCTTGTCGAGGAAATGTGAACTCAAGCTGCGCACGCACATATCGAAGCTATTTTTGTTACATGAAGAAGACAAATCATTGCATGAAGTTTTCATGAGCATGTAATTGGTAAATTGCTAAAAGGGAAAACTTTCTGAAAACGTATTTATCCGTAGCTTTTTACAATGAAGGAAACAGATTGTGTTTACCTGCTTTTGTTTCAAACAAAGAAAGACTACATAAGGATGGAATACACAATGTTAGTTGGAAAACTAAAAGAATAATAATTTATTGTTCCAAGAAAGGAGCGCTGTACAGCGCTTAATAGTACACGTAGAAATAAAACATGTGTAAGAGTTTAAGTCAAGAAAACAAAGAAAGTATTTGTATACGGGAGCATCGATAGCCAAGATTTCTTTGGCAGATCGATGGTTGCACAGATCCCGTTTGCGTAGGATCCCGTTTGCACAAAACTTTTTTGCGCAGATCCCGATTGTCCATAGTCATTGCACAGATAACGTAGTTGATTTTGTCCAGAGTGACTATTGCACAGATCCCGTTTACACATAAACTACATTGCATAGATTCCGATTGTCCAGAATCCTGTTTGCATAGAAATCATATTGCGTATATTCCGATCATCCATAATGATTGTTAATATACTTCTTGTACTCTCCTGAGTAGTTTCCAAGTGGATTTAGTCGTCGCTCATTGTTCATTAAAAATTTATGGACCAAACAAATTTGTTAAATGATTGATGACATTTATTTTTCGACACCATGTACATTTGAGAAGTAAATATTTTGTTTGTATCACAATTATATTGTATACATATAGGCAAAAGAGTTCAGTCTCTCATCCTACACTTCCAAAAGTATTAAAACAAGATTAATTTTTTTATGTTCTTTTTGTTTGTGTAGAAGCGTGTAGGCAGGAGGAGCTGCGTTCCCTGCACTCAAACAATACTGCTAAATAATTAAAATTGACGATGTGATTAAACAATTTAAAATGATTTGTCAGCTCGATAAGACATGTTCCAAGTCTAAAATTAATGTTACATTGATAACATCAGTATAACGTTTAATGAAACAAACCATACTGCTAGTTGAAATTTTAACAATTCTATGTTTCATAATATTTGCATTAAAACATACATATAATTATCTTAGTACAAGTTGAATCACACGAGTATAACAATCCTCAAGTCATAGCTCTAATCATATTTATATAAGCAACTGCTGCTTTTATTATCTAAAACAAAAACCAGATTTAATATAAATTACTTTACCTTATTTTGTCTGAAGGAGTATATTTTCTTACATCGCTATACATCTTCAATGATAAATCAAAAACACTTCCAGGAGTGATCTTAGGTGGTGCGGTAGATTTCAGTATTAACAGCACTACTGCGCGCGCTTTTTTCATCGGCAAACGATACCAATCGAGCTCACATGATGTGATAAATAGTTTGTCCGACTATTAGAATAATATTCTTTACAATTTTATACATACAATTGAGAGAAAATGTGCAAAACTATAATACTTGTTTATATCTTAACAGAAATGATACAATATGCAAATCTTCTATTCATATTCTATCACTTTATTCGATACATTATCAAAAGTATTAGTTTTTAACCAGACACAAAAAAGAGCAAAGTGCGTTTTATTTAAAATAGAAAAAGTACTTCGGAAATAAGCAGATCTCCCACGTAACACAAGACAAATACATCTATCATAACAGCTGCGAGGTATAAACAAGAAAGGAATAAAACTACATTATCGTTATCTTCATATCCCTAAAAAAAGTATTGACAAATATTATATAACATAATATGCAAACACTATATTATAATAGTTTTTATTCATGTCGCTGGTTACTGCACGTGTAGTGCTGTATGACTGCTCGCAAAAATATAACAATTTACAGCATCAATGATTTTAGCGAGTAAAAAATGTTTCACTATCAAAACTTTTTCATATTCGGAAATACTAAATAAAAATTTTATCGGGCCATATCTGATAAATACGACCGATGGTGAAGTAATTCTAAGTCTACCTCGCACATTGTGACTATTGCAACAGTTGAAGTGTTAGTTGACGTCAGCTGGTGTATTGTTATATCATTGAGAGCATGTGCTTTAGCAAGCTGTCACACGATCATTACAACGATAAAACACTATTATTTTACATTTGTTCTTTTAAAGGATGAAACTTGTTAAGAACTACGTCGCGCGAGCAACGTGACACTACTGTTGCTATCTGTATGCACCGTTTCGAATACTACTTAATCGTAAGATCTCATGTGAGTAAGTAAAAACTTCAGACAATCAGCATTATTAGATTTTTGTTTATTTTTGCATTGACATTAATATTGTAGATGAATGAAACTACGCACCGTTATCATACTATATCCACCTATGCACAATGTTAAAATCGCTGCGACTATTTCGGCAAATAATAGAAATGCTAATGATGTATTCACTAATTTTATGTATCTAGAATGTCAATATTACACGATCAACATGATGTACGTACGACTACTCAGTCAAATCTAGAGATAAAGTAACATTTTTAACTGAGCTTACCTGTATACTCTTACTTGATATTCGACAAGAGTGACTAACTTTTTAGTTATATTTGCTTCATTTTGCCAATGGTTTTCGATAAAAGACGACATTAAACGAATCAAAAGTCTCATCTGAACACATTCGTGCAATATCAAGGCCGTTACTAAACCATATGTAGCTGCACCTGTGGACAATATTATGACGCCGCACAAACATTGAAGAAAATATAATACTTCATAAATAGGAGTAGCTTCCGTATTCACAGAAAAGAGATAGGTTGGATATGGCAATGGTCTTATTGTGATGTTCAATGCGATGGCTAGTTTCCATGGTAAGTGAATTGGTCCAATAACTCGATTGCACACATCAGTAAAGTACATTATGATTACAACGAAAGTAGTGATACGTCTGGCCAGTTTTGCACGTTCAATCATCAGATTTCGAGCGTCCGGAAAGTTCTCCCAATCTTCCTCGAGATACGTCAAACAGCACCTGATTTGATCTCGACGAATTAATAGACTGCTATATTTTATGATATTGTCCAGAAGAACAAGTAGTAGTGGCGATTTTTTCAAGCGTATGCGTCCATTTTTCTCTATTATTATGTCTAATACTGTAGTTATCGTGACGAATACAACTAAAATATACGTAAAGAGAATAATAAAAATATCGTAAAGTTTTCTAATCGTTATTTTCTTGTTGTTCCTGGTCGGCCAAACACCAAACATGCGCAACACTGTTTCTGTGTACATCATTATATAAGAAACATAATGTTTTCTGAGTTCAATTTGGTTTTGCAAAAGTTTTTATAATATCGTCCCGATTTATTTGTTGTACTTGTCTGTAAGGTCATGATGTATTCACGTCAAATACTGAAGCGCGACTGAAACTTTCGTCAAAAAAGATATAAACTCAAGCTGTGCACGCACTTCTCGGAAATTTCTATTACGTGAGGAAAAGTCTAAGAGTAAAGTTTTTCTTTGGTTGCTAAGAATTGAGAAAATTTTCTAAATCCGGTTTACTCTTAATCGTAGAAACACAACTGAGTGTAAGTTCAATTTTGTTACGCAATAGTTTTTATGATAATGTCGGTCCGTATAAACGCTATAAAAGCTGTACAGTCATGGTGTACTCTGAACGACCACAGAAATGAGACTGAAAAACTTGTCGTCGTAAGATATGTGTGACCTCAAGCTGCTCATAAAGTATCGCAAATGTTGAAGGAGAAAAATCGAGTCATCACGTTTTCATAAGCATATGATCGGTAATTTGCTTGAACTCTGGAAAGCTTTCTAACAATATTATCCCTAGCTTTTATAATGTAGGAAACAAATTGTGTTTACCTATGCTTTTGTTTCAAACAAAGAAAGACTACATGGGGATAGCAATCAGCCGAAAAAGAAGTGAATTACATATTTATCGTTCGGGGAGGGAATTGTAGATCACATAATAATACACGTAGAAAGTACAAATAGGATATGTATAAAAAGAGAGTTTGAATCAAGTAAAGAAAAGAGGGAGGCAAAAAATACTATGGGTGAAGAAAGTAAAGAAATTGAGGGAACAGCTCGACAAAGAAAAAAAAACAGTCGAAAATATTGAAAAAGAAGAAAATCAATAGAAATTAAAATACTCTAACACGTGTCTAACATAATTCAGTGATCAACAGCCTAAAAAAAAAATACAAATAAATACGGTCTTAAGAGCTGTTTTTGCAGGATGTTGTACAGAAATATGCTTGTATATATATATATATATATATATATATATATATATATATATATATATATATATATATATATATATATAT
>QVOA01022789.1:0-24080 GCA_014825685.1 Pseudomyrmex cubaensis
TATATCGATATGCGATATATATCGATATGCGATATATATATCGATATGCGATATTTTGATGTTTGCATAGACAAATCTTATTCCTGCTTCAAAACGCTACTTAGTACATATAGTAGTATGAGAAACCATCACTTTCACCTCTTCATATCTCCTGGTCTTTTTTGTCATCACTCTTTAATTTTCACTTCAAGTTTCTTCCCTTCCACGTTTGAAATAACAATTTTTCTCGCCGATACAGATTAGCCCACTAAGAATTTAAACAAAGACGTGACAATCGGATTTACGAAATAAAACGAGATGTTTTATTAAAGCCGAGCGACACCCGATAATCAAATACGTCAAACCCGCCGCGGAATCGTACCCCGATAGAATCGGAAGAAGCAAGTCGCGCGCGCGCTCGCGTATCAGTAGACTGCGGTTGTTCCGCCGTCGATTTAATTACCGATTAATCTAGACTTCTTTTGTTCCCTTTGAATAATGTCTACGTTCGCCCGACCAGAAATCGCTCGTGTATCACCGCGCTTGTTTTAATAACGACGATAAATCTCGAGTCCCACCGCCACGCCGACGGAATATTCGAGACTCCGCGCCGTTGCCTTTTTTTTTCTTTTTTTTTTTTTTTTTTTTTGGACTCCTCGCCAGTCTCGATGTCACGTCGATGGGACGTATTCGATTGTGCTTGAAGCCAGTGATGAATCAAAGAAATCTCTCTGTGATTTAATTTCTCGTACAGAAAAATTGAATTAAAAAAAATAAATCTCTCGAAATCGCCGATGTGTTTAAGTGCGTTTTTATTATTGACAGAGCGACAAAACTTTTTTACGCGATAATATTACATTAACTGCGCGCAATATTATCCATCACTTACGACGTTATTATTAAACGACGCTAATCCGACGGATGTCTCGCGTTTTTTATTTTTGTGAACGCGCGAATCGATATTCTCGATATGTCGCGTCGTGGCAACAAATCACCGGGAGTGTATCATTTACTCGCGAGCGTTCCACGACGAAGTTGGTACACGACGAGGTTCCTCACGCCAACGGAATAGCCAACTGGGAAAATGGCAACTGGGTGTAGACCGGAAATGACTACCAGCCGATAACCGGATATCTAATATCCGACCGTTTGGGTGCCGAAAAATATGAGAATCGGATAATCCGCCGCGCGCACTGTCCAGTAACCATATTCATCGGATTGTGCCTTTCGCTCTCGCGACGCTGCAAAAATTTTCGGCTCCGAGAACTGAACGTTCTATATATTTTTGGAGGTAAATCTCACGGAATGAACAGAGAAATGTCGGACTTGAGAAAAGAATTTTTTTTAACTAGCGTTTTTCATGAAAAGAAAATCGCGATTTTGCTGTTTGCTTTGATGACAATAAGATCGTCTGAGTAATTTTACAGCGATTCTCTGTGTCAACTTTCAGGATGTTTCATAATGATGATCGAACTTGAAATTGATACCGCGACTAATCGACAAAATGCAAATACAGTTGAACTTTACCTGAAACTTATTAAGCGATAATGTTCCTAAAGTAGATTACGTGAAACTTCGCTGCAAACGCAACAAAATTATTATAAAACCGTACGAAAGAGAACGAGCAATCACAGTTAATTATTTAGCGCTCGGTTAGAAACAAATATGTTTGAATACTCCTTTCCCTCATTCGTGTGTGCGCATTTGCAAACTTTTTTGGCGAAACAAAAGAAAAAAGAATCGTGTTGCAATAACATCCATAAATCAAGTACTTTACTCTCGGTGAGTAAAACATTTCCTGTAATAAAAGTATGTGCGCACGCGAATGTACGTTCCGCTTTGCAATTACAGCGAAAACATTTTGAATTTTTCGTCGTTCGATTTTCCGCAGCGGAGATGAGAAAAATTATTTCTAAACGCGCGCTCGCGAAAGAGAGAGCGACTAATCGCGAGTGACGCGCTATCCCACACTGGTATCGATGATAATTAATAATAATTGCGTGCCGCTCGAGTAATCGAGCATCCATTAGCGCCATTACGCCCGTCGTCGCGTTACCACCGTTCGCGCGCGCCGCATGTTCTCGCTCTTTCGCCCCATTAACTTTATTATCATCATCGCGTCGTAATGTATTATTATGTATTACGACACACGTTACGTGATCGGGGTGTAAGCGCGCGCCCCGGAAAGAGGAGGGGAAAAGTAAGTAAGTCGCATATAGCGGCCTGCGAGAAACGCGGCTGATTTACGCGAGGCAAGTGCGCGTTCCGCGCGAGCCTTCTCCGATTTTAAGGCGCCCCGCACGTCGCGTCGCACGTTTGCGCTCTCACGTATCGACTAAATGACGCCACCCTGACAAATGTCGCGTCATCAATGGCGTCTGGCAACTTTACGCTCCTCGAGGACTATTATCGAGCTCTCTCTCTCTCTCTCCACGCGCATTGCTAGAGTTCGTACACCGGCGAAAGATCTCTCTCTCTCTCTATAGTTCCGCGAATCTCCGCATTTCTCAAACTCCTATTTACCCCGAGAGATGTTTCCGCACACGAGAATGAGGAAGATATCGTCGCGCCGACGTTGGAAATTCTGGGATTTTCGTCCGCACGCTTGAGACGAGATTTATTTTTCGAGGATTTCGAAGTCACGATTGTGTGTGCGTCGCGAAGCCGAAATTTCTCATCGTGCGATTCGAATAGCGCAAATTATTAACTTTGAACAATAATTTGATTCTTTGAAAATGAACCTTGTGATTTTAGGTCTCGTGGATGAGAAACAGAGATCTTCACGTGCTCACCACGGAACATTTTGTCTTCAGCTCGGATGCGCGATTCGAGCTCCAGCACACGAGAGGCAGCGACGCCTGGACTCTCCGGTTGAATAACGCCAGAAAGACGGATTCTGGCAAGTACGAGTGCCAGGTCAATACCGATCCGAAGATCATGTATGCGGTGCAGCTCTCCGTGCGAGGTGATTGTCGTTTTCACTTTGCATAATTTGTTCGCTCCTCGTAACGGCAATTTACAGTGGGAATTTTTTAACATTACATTATTTTTCCACTCAAGTCGCAACTCTCGTTTGAATTTTCGTGAGATCAAACACGAGACAACGTCGAGCGACGAAATAAGAGAAATAAATCAAAGAGATCTGAGATTTTTTCAAGATAATCTTTTGCAAAGTAACGAAATGACTTATTTGTTGCGTTGTGTTCTGCGGTGTAAAACGATGCGGTGAGACGGCGCATTTTGTTTGTTGTTTCTTTTTTTTCCAGATCCGGATAAACCGGAAGGTTACGACGAGCCGCATTCACAGCAGACGCGTATAAGTAAGTGTACACCGTTGGACGTGACGCGTATTTCTGGCCCGCCACGTTTGTGCGACACACGTGAGCGTGACGTTTCCTTTTTAGTTCCAGTTCACACCGATCGAATCGGTTATTTAAAGACACGACCAAAGAGTTCGGTTAATATTACGCGCTGGTCCCAGGAACACAGTTCCATAAAAAAAAAAAATCCGTTAACAACATGAAAACAATGTGAAATCAATTTTTTATACGTGGCAATGATTTGATTCACGAGAATAGAATTTTATGTTTGCTCTCTCACATTTTCCCGCAGTGTGTTCTACTAAATAAAACATCGATTAGAGAGAACAGTATAAAAATTATATTAAAAAATCATAGTATTTTAAATTCCATTAAAAAAAAAAAAAAGATGTTTGTCGTTAATATATGAATCTCGCGTGACGAGAAACAATCGGAATTAATTAAAAATCTATCTATACGCGGTCGGGTATTTGCATTTTTGTTGTGATTCTAATTCATTGACGCCGAAACTTATTTTATTAACCCGCGCGTTCTGTGATATCAGCGATAATATTTTGCGCGGACTTGCATAATTAATTTCCCGCGTAATCAGCATTAGCCGAATCGAGTGTGCACGGTTGTGTGTGTGTATATAAAATGAGAACGGCCTGTATCGCGGTCTGAAAATTATTATATCATGCAAATTATTTTATGAATTTCTTGATCGGCACGGAAACTCGAACAAGCGTATAAAAATTATGCAATCAAAACTTCGCGGAAAAGTTTTCGCGGACTTGTCGGATGAGATGCGAACTATTTTTTTTCTCTCTCTCTCCTTCCTTTTCGTTCACTTTTGAAATTTTATTTGCGCGCGCGCGCCGCAATGGATTATTAACCAAAACGAAATAAAACAAACGCGCAACAAACATCACCCTCCCTCGCAATGAAAATTTTCACCAGTATAAATAGCCTCGGGCGCAAATATTGACCCAGTTTATCCCAAGGGGGGATTTAAAAATATAACTTTCATCGCCCGAGCGACTGGCAATTTCCGCTTTTGTTTTACCACTTCGGAAAGTAGCGGGACCGAAAGCACCGGTTGAATCGTCGTTAAGATTGCATCAGTTCAGAAAAAGTGGCGATTAATCAGCCGCGCGAGGTACAGCGCTAAGCTTGCTGATAATTATCGAGCAAAGAAAGCGCGTTTTCTTGTAATACAATCATTACAAATGTAACGTATCACTGTCGCCATTAATTCTGTTTTTGGTATTTCACCGGGGCGCGACGTAAGTAACATGATTAATGCAACGAGAAGCGCGCGCCGCGCGTTACTTCTTCGTTAGAATCATATTTGCTGATCGTCAAGTTGTTCAAGAATATTTGGTTAAGCAAAATTACAATGTAGCGTCATTTCTTGTCGTCGTATGTGTGTGTCTTTACTTATTTTTTGGAACGCAATAATACACAAGGTTGATCATTTTGTATTTTTTTTATTCACAACTTGCACGTTTTATTACAAATTTGGTTATAACTACGTATCGGAACTTCTATCTAAGTGCTGGTCATGACCGATATATCCTAAAGTCCAAATCCCTCGTGACCTGTGCAGCAGCGCTGCATAGGCGAGAGATTATGTTGAGCTTTTACGAGTGGCATTACGACATATGTACGTTCAGAAGTTGCGTGATGCCTGTTTACCGCGTTCTGGACGCTCTCGGTGGCGAACTTTTGAACGGGCAAACAGCCCGTTATTTCTGTTGTTCGGTCTAAATACTCCAAGAAACTCCGCGCTGCGAGTCTATTATATGAGTTTATCGCCGTATCTGCGTTTATACGACGCGCACGTATATAAGCCGCAAACCACTTCGTCCATTTCGGATCTAAAATTCGCCGATTATCGAATGCAAAAGAGGAATTTTCGGTTTTTTTTTAATCGCGTCAAGTAACTTCTTTCGAAATATATAGAAAATATTTATCGGATAAAAATTCCGATACACACGTTCTCTCGCTATGTGTACACCGAATTTAAAAAAAAATCATTTAAAAGCTGATTCTTTTTTTTTTTTTTTTGTTTTTGTATTTTTCCGGCGAAACGACATCAATCACTTAAGGATAAGTGCGACATCGTCCTGGCTTTGACGCTCGTGATCCGTCGATTCTTCTTGCGAACTTTCTTTCAGCCGCTTCATAATTCTTTTTAAGTAACGTCGTCTTCGCTCTTGACGCTTTCGACGTTCTTGAATTTACGCTTTTTCGTTTACGTCGGAACGACAGATTACGAGAAGCCGCGCGCGTTCTCTCCCTCGTCAAAGCGCGCTCTTGACACGTCGCTCAAAATCAGTGACAAAAACTCGCAAATCGTCCGGCGAAAGTTGACGCTTCGTCTCTCGATTATTCTCTCTCTTATCTCGCGAATATATATATATATATATACGGAATTTTTCACAAAACATAATGTGTCTGTGTGTGAGAGAAAGAGAGAGAGAGAGAAAGAGTTTAATTATTCCTCGAGGGGCACATTCTACTTGAATATTCTTCGAGCCGTTTCCAGTAGTTCCATCACTTTAATAGTGAAGTTGCGGCCATGAATATTTCTTTCCGCGTATCACGACGCGTTTCTCTTCACCCCCGGTTTCTCTCGCTTAGAGAACACTCTCTCTCTCTTTCTCTCTCCACGCAGTTTCGCCCGACTAATAAATATACTCGCGCCAACTTTGCTCTCGCTGTTGTTCGCGATATACGCGGGACGTAAAGATGGTCACAGATCGCTGCCAGCTATATTGTCGAAGTTTCACAACAGATAAATAAGGGAGAAACAAAAGGAAGAAAATTCAACGCGCGCCGTGCGTGTATGCAAATAATAATGTGACGTAATGGCGCGGTAAATTTTTCCCCCGCGCGTGCTCGGAATATTTTCCCTTTACATCTCCTCGTGTTCTACAATAGAAAAATAACTTGTTTTTTTTTTTATCATTAACAATTGTCATATTAAACAAAAACACAACACAAAGGTGCGCGTTTCTAAAGCGCAGTTTATATTGTCCACTTTTGATACACCCGACATACGAGATTTTTTTTTTTTTTTTTTGTGAAGAATTGCCACTCGAAAAGGGCGGGTAGGATCCACGAGAGAAATTTATCCGCAAAGTTTTCCGGCAACAAAAAGACGAGAGCGGCGGGACCCGCGGAAAGAAACGTCGGCGAGCGAGTTTACAGTAATAACAGCATAACATAATATTTCGCTAGAGGGAACGCAGTCGTCGCCGGATTCATTTAAGTCTAATAGGATTATCCTTAATCCCGCGGTCCCGCCGCGGCTTCTTCGTATCCTTTTCTTCGCCGGCCACCGAGAGAGTTCAGAGTTCTAAGGGATAGGGAACGGGCCGAGCGCTAAATGAGTCTCGGCCGCAGTTCCCGTGCTGAATAATGTATACGCGCCTCGATATTTTTATACAGAGACAGAGAACCCTACTTTCAGGGCGCGTTTTTTCTCTCTCTCTCTCTCCCTCGAAGATAATGATGAATTATTAATTCGTTCTCAAGACGCAGTTCCTTGCGTCGACGACCGCGGAGAATATTTAATTTCCGATAATTATCGGAAGTACAAATTAATTCGGTGAATTCTTTTTTCTAAAGTTTATTTGCAAGAAAAAAAAATTACACATACAAGCTTATTCTTTCAAATATCTTTATTACTTCCGACGATTCTCGCTCTATTTAACGGAAAGCTGACTGAAATCCTCTCGCGGAAGAAACTCGACGGTCTTAAGTAGATAAAGTAGTCTGTGCTTTTTTCTTTTTCAAACTTCGTCCGTCCACTGTCTTAAAACGCACATCCTCCAGATGACGTCGAAGCGACTTTACTTCGAAATAAATAAATACATACATCACGCACACACATGCACATCTCAATTACATACGTCGCTACTATCTTTTTGTGAAGAATATATGCAATTTCCAGAGTCTTGACGGTGATTCTTGACTTCAGAAAGGAAGTAGCGGAGCGCGCGCATTATTCACGACAAATGGCAACTGCAGATACGACGCTATTGTAAAAGGAAAATGAGGCTTCGTTATACGTCAAGCGTGCGACTAGATTCGTAACAGGAAGGTCAGAGGGGGACGGGGGAGAAAGCTCTTTCGCAATTTATCGTATGTGTAATGGGGAGCCGAAGAGTTTTCGAGCCGGAGGTAATTTACGGTACACTTTGTAAAAAGCCGATGCGCGCGGGAACGGCGGCGGCGCGCGGTGGTTCGCGCATTAAACGAGTACTTGTCTCTCTCCGCTGTACACCGCTTTCTAAATTAAAAATGTACAAGCTTGACAGTATATCTACGTGCGAGCGTGTTATACTATGCGTTTTTTGCTACTTCAGCGTACTCTACTTTGTGCCGCGTCGGCGGCGGCGCAACGAAAGTGGATATAACGCTGGCATTAATTAAAATCATTGCATAACATTCGTCGAGTGTTCTTGATGGCGCGCGCGGCTAAAGCGGCCTCCACTCTCCCTCTCTTCGCGTAGCCCGAGCGTTTCCTTTCGCTCGCGTGTAGGGTAGGGTCTAGTGCGTTAATCCTCCCCCGTGATATTAAAACCCGGAACGGATTGCGTCAATTAGAGAGTATTCGCGATACGACGACGTCACGCTCGTCCAACGACGTTGTCAATTAAAACAGTTGCAAATCCTTTTTCGCGTCGTCGCCGCGTTTGTTCGCCGTTTCGACATCGCCGAGATTTAACAAAAGCCTCTTTACGAATCGAAGTAGACAATGTGTACGCAAGAAAACCCGAGAGCATTTTTGTTCGCGGAGTTTTGCAGTTCTCAGGAGAACGAAATAAATGACATTAGAAATTCAAAGTTGAATGATCGACCGTTTGTTCACCGAACACGGCGGTCTATAAAACTCGTACAAAGTCCCCTCTTTCGATCGGTCAATTAGTTATCTGATCTGAGAGATCGTTGCGTGTTGATACAAATAGGATTCCCCGAGGATTCCATTTGAATTTTCCGAGATTCGGTCGGGAAATTCGCCGGTCGGTGGTCGTATCACGTGGTCGCCATCGCAACTGTCGGATATGCGCGTAATCTCGTCACGACGCGGTCATTCAATTGCTTCAGCCACCGCATGATATTTGTCCGAACATGACTTCCAGGTTATGAGAGCACGGCGCCGGTAGCGGACATAATAGGTCCCCAGGAGCAAAGGGTGCCGTCGGGCTCAACGATCACCCTGAGGTGCGTCATATCGTCGCCGTATCAGATCCGTCCCATCAGGGGTGTACAATGGCTTCGGGATAACAAACTCCTAACATTCCAGGTAATGCAACCTCAGCTGGATACGCGGAACCCGGGCTCTAATGAAATTTCTGTTTGACGACCGGGGGAATCGAAGGGAGACGGGGCGGAGGAGGAGGGGAAGAAAAAAAAACGGGACGCTCGTATATCATCGCGTTCCCGCGTCGACCGCGCGAGAGAAGATGTGGGTCATATGGCTCTCGTTTCTGTCGTGTCTCTCATATTTTTGTTCGCGTGGTAGCCTGCGTCGGCTGTTTCTTTCGCGCGGTGTATACGCGGCGAGTGACGGCTAGTGGGAAGGGGCTGATCGATTCGAACGGCGCGGTTTTGTCGCAAAGACCGCGTCGGCGATTATCGCGTCGCGGCTCACAATGAGATACTGGCGCGCCCCGTCAGCACGCGGCGTCTTTCGCAGCATCGATCGGGGAAAAGCTCGTGTGTGTGCGTGTACCTTCGCCGTTTTCCGATAACAATATTCTAAACATTCGTTTCATTTTTCAACGCACTTGATTTATTAAAATTTTCTGTAATTAGAAAAAAACAATTCACGCAACACGCACGAAAGTTCACATTTGTTTCATTAATCCAAGTGGTAACGAGCACGCGGCTATCTTTTTGCATTTGATACGCGCGCGAAATGCGATACGCGAGAGCTCGTATTTCTTCGAAGTTTTATCATAAATACATCACGAATCGCGAACAACTATGGAATATCTTCATATTACATTTTATAGAAACAAAAGAGATTTATCGGTTTTATTCAGAGAACCGCGCGTGTATGAGATTTCGCTAAACGGGCGAGTGCAAAATTCTGAATTATGAAAAAATCTCGGCGTTCCGCATATAACATTTCGAACACTCTATTACTCACTTCGTCGCTTCTATTCTCGTCTACTTACCATCTAGGCGCGCGGAGGAATAACCGTGGAGACCGTGAGGGGTGCGGCGAATACGGAGTCCATGGTGATCCTGGCGGCGGTGACGCAAGACGACGTCGGAAACTACACGTGCAGGCCGACGGAGGGTCGATCTGACAGTGTCACCTTGATCGTTGAAGAAGGTTAGTGTTGTCCCTCAACAAATAAATTTATTACAAAACGCTTCCTCCCGGCGGTGTGTAACACGGCGATGACAGTGTCAGATCAGCAGACGCGCGCACGAACGTAGTCGTCGGTTTGTTTTATTTTTCTTTCTGCTCGAAATAACGAACAGAGCGGAAGAAGAACTTTTGCGCTAACTGAATACTACATTTTACGAGACGCGATGATATAATAATAATGACAGTACACTTGTGCGTCTCGTAATCTTCCGGGAAATCTCCGGCTGTCGCCGGATGTGCCGGAAGCTCACCGAGGGGGGCGCGCGCCGATATTCCATTTCCTCTCGCGCTCTCTTGCGCGTATCCTCCGCGGGGTACAACCCATGATGTAAAGTCGTGCCTTAGGATTACTCGAAACACTTTAAAGTTTTAAAGAGGCGGCGGTATTTCACGCCGGAGCTATTTGTCTAGCTCAGCCACTCGGTCGCCGCGCGGCGCGGATGAAAAGGAGCGGAAGACCGGAGGGAGGGGAAAGCGAAAGGGGGTGGAAAAGACGGAAGACCGTTCGCTCGCTCTCAGGGAGCGCGCGTGTACTCTTGAAGCGCGAGAACGGGGGGAATGTCCGAGGGACGAGGAATCGCGGATGGAGAGAAATGGCGGGTTCACAGGTAGAAGGAACGAAGGTGACGAAGAGCGAGTAGTACGGAACCTCCCGAGAGAAGAAAGGAAGAAACTCGCAGAGATGAGCGAGGGCGTGTGCAGAGATTCTCGCGTTTTCTTCTCTTTCTCTCTTTCTCCGTTCAAGCTCCGTTGCGCAATGTATGTCTGTTTTGCTTTTATTTTCGGAAATTGAAAGAATGGATGCGGAAAAAGAAAGAAAAACAGAGAATGTTTTAAGCACAGCCGATAAAACCGAGGAAAGAAGAAGAATACGTCAACGAGATAAGATTTCTGTTTATTCCTTTCCTCTCGCCTATAAATCGCGCATTTTTAGCGCGCATTTCTCAGCGCGCTAAGTGTAGAATTTCGGATATCTATTTTTCCGTCAGCTGTTTTCTTCTTCCCGAAGAAGTTAAAACCTTCGGGAATTTTCCCTTTGCGCGCATATCATTCGCCGAAGAGAAGAAACACGCGGGAGAAATACCGCGGGAAAAATAATCTGAGCTGAGCGGGGAAATATACGAAAATTATGAAGGCATCGGCGAAAACTGAAAAGTGTGTGAGAACACGCCGGCTGAAATGGAGCGAATGGCACGGAAAAGGACGAGCAAACCGCGCGAGGACGGAGGGTAGCGCGGGAGTAACGCTTGCATGCGGAAATTCACGCGGTTGTAGTCCCTATTATCGTGAATTTCCCTTCGGAGATTATTGCGAGAGGAAGCGCCGCCCGAGGTGGCGTCGCATTTTTCCCCCCGGTCGTGAAGCACGCGTGCGCGCTCCAGCCATGCGCTATCTGTCCCCGCCGTGTCTATCCGCACGCGAAACGCGCCCCGTGCGACCATAAATCAGAACTTAGACGACTCGCGGCCTCGTAGATTGCGGATTTACGCCGGTTTATGCGCCCGCGCCCGTTGGAAAGCACCGGCGGTAACTAAGCGAAGTGCATCGCGCGATTTTTACGATAGTGATATCGAACGTAAATGCCGCGGCGAAAAGTACATGGAAGTGAATATCGCGCACATACACCTAATGGATATATCGCGCAGTCTTCGAGACTCGAAAGTATAATAAAGTTACGTATAAATTTCCAATTTTTTTTTATATACAATAAAAACATTTTTCCAGAAATTGAGATTCGACAAGACAAGTGTCTTGTGTGCTCAATTTTATTTTTCCAAGAATTTGCAACTACGGAAAAACAAATTATATACTTTGTAAGAATGCGTCGCAATGTTTTGCGCTGATATAAGTAGCTTGTCACGTTTTAATAGAATAATACCCAACGTAAAACTGTGAGGGAAGGATAATGACGTTGTACGTAATTTACCTCAAAATCTCTTATTATTATTTATACTGTGGTAAACACGATATAAATACTGCAGACACTCTTATTCCCGTGTTAGGAACCTTCGTGTGTGTGTGTTGGGGCAAATCTCCTGGAGAACGTTAGAATTAATTCGCTCCGCGGAGAACCGAGCCGCATAAAATGAACATTTCTTCGTTACACCGGCGTAAATTTTGCACATCGAAAAAGACAAGAAAATATATATTTGCACTTTGTTATGTTTTTCTTTTTTTTTTTTTTATATTTACATTCGCGCGACGTACGAAGACGATTATATTGCGACAATTTGTCACATCGAGCTTGTGCGTTGAGCTTGTCCGTTCAAAAATTCGAGTCACAGCTCAAAAGAAAAGAATTGCGCTCCGCAGCGCGAGCATAATGGAGTTTTTGATATTCGCAGCGCGAAAACTGAATCCCGGACCCTTGATTCCGAGTCACTTTGCAATAGCACTTCACTCATGTGTGTACATCGCGCGCGATACATCAACCGCAGGCATGTGCGATATACGTACAGAGCTCTACTGGCTGAGCCACGCGAGAGCCACCCTCGTCCCTCCCCCCGGACGATAAATCAGAAGTCCGGCCGCTCGTTTTCTAGTTTTTTTCGCAGATTGCGAATTCGCGCGGAGTTTATCGGCGCGGACGAGTCTGAAGGAAGTGCCATCCCGATGGGGATTAAACGGAACAGCGAGCATTTTTATGAGCGCACCGACACGAAAATACTACATCCGGACTGACGTGCGAACATCATGCGCGCGCGCGCGCGACTCCTCTTCGATCGAAATCAACAATTCGCGTATCGGTCGACAAAAAAAAAAAAAAAAAAAAATCCCTTTCCGTCGTGGATGATATCCCCGCTCGGGATTGAAAATACAATTGCAATGTTGTCGTAAATACTTCGCCGTGATTCCTCGAGAATCGTCTGGAGCAGTTTTAAAAACTGGTTTCCGAGGCAGCGCACGGTTTCGCTCCGTACAATAACCGTCGATCCAGCGAGATCGTATCAAAACTTTACGTTCAATCTTATCGAGGAACGCGATGAGGAGGAAAACTTTTCCGCCGTCTCGGGAATGCCGCGGGAATACACACTCGGATATAATTGATGATCCTGAGCGATTAATTATCGGGCGTCGACGCTCGCGGATTGAACTGATAATTATTGTTCGCTCGCGAAATTAGAAGGGTTGAATCGGGGGATCGTTAAAAAGCTCTGCGTCACCGGTTAAAACCTTCAAATTCCTCCGTACAATGGAACGAGACCCACGGGCAGAAGTATTTTATTGGATTTTATTGGCACGGGTGTTGATTCGATTAACAATTTAGCGGACGCGCATCGAAAATATGAAAGCGCCACGCGAGACTCGTAGAGAGAGAGAGAGAGGGAGACTCAAACTACACGTCGAAACGTTTTTGCGCGAGTTTTTGGCTCGGGCGATCGATACGAATTTCATCCTTGGAACTAATAAACGTCGTACTAATTAAAATACCGATGCGTACTGGCAGTGGATAATTAATAAAAGTTGATTATATATACGACGAAAAAAATTAATGCAAAAATCTCGTAAGCTTTTGCGAGAACGCACACGCGGATTCGATTTCCGTCGTTTGACCGAAATCGCTGTCGCGCATGCAAGTCGAGCTCTTTTCGTCGTTGCGTGAGTCATCTCTTCGAGTATCCGCTCCACGTTTCCGTCGAGCATTCGTGCAACAAGAAGCGCCATTTGCGCGCGATTTGTCGAAAGCGGCGCGGGATTTAACGACTTTTGAGGAAGCCAATGCATCGCGCGCAAAAACGTTCTCGAGAGCGCAGTGCCTGCAGTCCGCGGCTGGTGATGCCGCGTTTTTTGCCCTCCTGAGGTAGGGGATGGGCTTTGGCGGCCGTCTGAGCTAATTCTTATGCGATCGTAAATAATGTCGCGCATATATCAAAACTTACAGCGACTTCCCATCCCGGAGTCGCAGTCGACGTCGCCATCTCCTGCGGCAGTTCCGTGTCTCACCCTCTCTCGCCTCCCTCACCTGCATCCCCTTTGTCGTCCTTTTCTATCTGGCGTCGCGCCTCTTTCTCTGAGTTCTACTGGCCTCGTGCGTACACCCCGCGAGACTCTTTCGTCAGACTCGAGCAGCGCGGCACTTATGGTCGGTCAGATTAAAGATACAATTCCCCGATTCTATTAATTAAGAAAGTTAATTACGACGGGGTTCAATTTTCCTAATTGCACATCGCCGAGTTTTCACGCCGCTTGTGCACCAAGCGGCGGGATCCTGTTCCGTTCGCGGGAAGCTTATCCCGGCTCCGTCCCGAATTGGCGCAGAGTGCCAAGGGGAGAATCAAGGGGTTTCGTCGGAAGTTCTTTCTCACTCTCTCTCTCTTTCTCTCTCTCTCTTGACCTCTTTTAATTTCACATCTCGATTCACGGACGGCTCCTTCTTTCCTTTTGTTTCTCTTTTTTTCGGTTGTCTTCGAGCCGTCCGCTTCGAGTCGTCTCGCAACTGTGACTGCGGACTTTTCGAGGGTACCTTGAAAGAAAGGTGGCAGCAAGTCGTATTTAATTGTTGAGGAATTTTTTTTTGTCGTCGAAACCAGTTTTGCATAGTCTCTCTGCGCAGGAGCGACGGAATGACATTTACGCGAATATTTGCGACGCTACGGAGGACGTCGATAAAGAATCGATCAAAGTCAAGACAGAAGCGGAAGTTAAGTATCGTTCTGTAAATCGGGACACACACACACACAGTTGTCTCTGTGTGCCTGTGTGGCGCGCGAGTTACAATATCACTTTCCAACATTCAGCGAATCCCTGGTGCCTCGCTACGTCGCCGGCTTCAAGTCCAGACGATTCATGGACATACTCGCAGGATATTTTAAATATATATCGAGCACGACGGACTGCGGAAGTTTGCAGAGAGTTTAATACCTAACGGCTCCCCAGACTGTCGTTTATAGTCGGGACTCCGAACTCTCTCTTGGAGTCTCTCTCTCTCTCTCTGCTCTCGCACCTTATCTCGTTCTCCGTTCCTCTCGCGGGAGATTCGTCGCGTGTTCTCTTAACCGTGCGATATTATTAAATCTCATAGTCTCGAAATACACACCCGAGCGAAGTGAAATCCATCCTCCGTCTTGCTAATTTTTCATCCGTCGCGCGATGAGAGAGTTTTTGCGCGGACTCTATCCATTTATTTGTCGCGTGATACGACGACGACGCACTGAGATATTCATCGAGCCGATTAAATCGCCGCGATATCGGCGCGAATATCGCGGCGGATTGTAACAACGGATCGGCAAAATCGGATTTACGCTCGTGATATTTTAATTTTCCGTTTTCTTTCTTCGCGCGATAATAACCTATTCGAGATCTGTGTCAGCGATTGTGCGAAGTTCGAAGTGTGTTTTCCGACCGTGCGCGTAAATCTCTCATAAAGAACAAATCGCGCGTCCATTATCTGAAGATCTCCATTTTTATGCAACTTCGCGCTCGTTCGTCTCGCTTCAGACGACGTTTAACTCTCCGAGGCCAGCGGACAGTTTCCGAGACAGTGTCTAAGGAGCCGGCAAAGGCGGGCGGACGGACGAGCTAAAGTGCAACTTACTCGCGAACTTCTTGCGCCCGTAAATCACGATGATTTCGCGCTGCCTTAATGCAAACACGTCCGCGCTTACCTATTGTGTGTCGGTGCGCTCCGTTGAAACAAAAAAATCGTATCAGCAATTATAAACGGTGCACGCGTACCGAATGAAATTGCCACACGATTAAAGCAACTATTACGGTTGTCCGATAATTATATTTGCCGATACGTAATATTGCATTGCGCAATTTTTTTTCGACTCGTTTGAACCGAGCGATCGCGTACTTCTTTCCTGTCTTCTAAGTCGGTCGTTTCAGGGAGAAAAAAAAACTTATTGACTCACGAGGGAAATTATTTGCTTAGCTACACCCTCGCCGGCTCGCCATCGCACAGATTAAAAATTAATTTTTAATTTCGCACTCGCGCTCTCAAACTCGATAATCAATCCCATTATAATTAAGAGCCTGTTATTTTATAATATAACGCGACCGAGTTTTTGAAAAGCTTACGCGAGCGGATGTATGCGCGGCGCTGAATAATGAAAGATCTGCTGCAATATTTGACAAAATAAAACATTAACGAGGAGAATATTGCTCTGTTTTTTTAATCGGAAAAAACGCGCACGTACGTAGAAAAAAAAAAATACACACAACCGTAATCTCTTCGACGAACGCGCAATGTTTGATAAAATTTCTAATAAAATAGTTGTATGTGTGTGTAATGTATTTTTCTCCACGTGCTCCGCTGATTTAACGATTCAATGCCGCGAGGTCGCGGTAACGGCAATACGATTACGCGTACGTGGTTTGCACATCGCCGGATTGTTCATGAGGTGTTAAATAGATATCGACCGTCAAGTGTGTTGTGTGCGCGATCACGAATCACGGACGATAGATCTCTCGGGCGACGCTCCACAGAACGACGCACGTGCAAAGGAGATTTTGCTTGTCCAACGGGAAACGCATGCGCGTGCACAGTTATGACGCGTATGCGTGCCACGTGCGCCATGCGTACGTGCGCGTGTCGCATTCCCGGAACACGCACGTACGGACACGCACTCACACACCGCGGCGTACATACACGACGGTGATCGCCTGTAAATGCGATTCATACGGTTAATGACGTGGCTTTCGTACGAATACCTGATCGGGACGCATACCCGGCTGTACGCAGGCATGCGTGTATTGTCGCCCGAATTCTGGAGATATCGCCATTGATAGCGCGCGCAACCGATCGTTATCGATCCTCATCGAATTCTGCGCTGATAATTACCGCTTTATCAAGTAAACGTTTCGATGTAACGTGCAGGTAATGCGGAACGTTTATCGGAAACTTCAACAGGTTGCCATCAACAATATAATACTTACGGCAACAGCACAATGCGCGCATACGCGGGGTAAAGTCAAAATTAATTATCGAAATGATTTATTTGTAACGCGTGCGGAAGAAACGTATTAAAAATTCTTCGCAGACCGATACAAAGTGGATATGCTCGCAATTGGTATATTGAATCGATTCGCATTGACTCGCACGTGGAAGTGAATTTAAATCTCGTAATGCGCACTGCACTGTGTGACTCGCATCAAGAAATTAATAATTAATCGGACACGCCAGTGAGTTCGTACACACACGCGCGCGCGCGTACGAACCCCCCAGACGTTGGTCGAATATTGATGATGTGGCGCTCGTGCGGTATGACCGATCATATCGATACTTCACGCTACTGAATACTGTGCGGTTTATCGAGATGGAATTCGACCGGCGGCACTTGTGCACAGGCCGGTCTAATACGGCCGGTTACTACTATTGGCCACTCAAATCAAGCGTCATTTTGATCAGCAATAATGTTGCGATACCGAGCCGGAGTGACATTCAAGTAATTCGAGCAAGTTCATTCGAATTCTTGTGGAGAACAAAAATTAATAATAACAGTCGCGTGAGTTGGCCGTCATTCGTAATTAAACGGTCGAGCTTGCGCATAATCAGAGAAGAAGTCATTAAAAGCGTAATTTTAGAAAATAAAGTATACCCGTGCCTTCGCTTAAGAGAAGCGTTGGTCGCAAAGAGCCGCAATGAGGGCGCGATTGGAATCCGAGAAGATTTTCTTGGTCATTAAGACTTTAACTACTTTCTTGCCAAGCAACGCGATCGAACATAGACGCCTCTCAATGCGCAAAATGATTTTCGCGAGATCAAAGCGCGCAGAGCGTTTAACATTGCCAACGTTGCGAAGTAATTTACGCGCGCGATACACAGATCGAAAATATTATTTGCGATCCCTTTTTTTTTTCGCGACGACGAACGGTCATCCGATGTTTCCAGCGCTTCGATATTAAATCCTTGCAGAAGCTACGTTCACATCTCTCGTCCAACACATGTGTGTGTTGGTGTTCAATAACCGGTGTGCAATAACTTTTTGTCGATTTAAGAAACTGTTGTACAAAGATAATTCGGATTGATTGAGCAGCGCGACGTCTTAAACGCATTGCCGTTGCATCGATCGACGCAACATTGTGTCGAGCTTAAATAGCGGAGAATGAAGAAACGATGTAGAAACACGTATCGACATCCCTCAAACAACGCAATAATTAATGGATCCCTTGTAACTCGCAGTAAAACCCATAATCCCGTAATCTTGAAGCGACGTTGATTTACGAGTTGAGTGGGTGGTGTCATTATTCTCAAAAAGTATCAAGATAACATATATATATATTTTATATATATATATTTTATATATATATATATTTCTCCCAACATATACGCGCGAGAGATATCCGGAGATTTAACGTTCTAATACGGCAATTTTTCAACGTCTGCGAGGCGCTTTTACCGATATGACGCTCATTAGATTACATCAAGCTGAAGCCGCGTTAATTCGATATCGCGCTCGTAAATATTCATACGACAATTACGTGATATCCGCCGCGATATACACGTACGGCTGACGACTGACACTTGATTCCCTCTCTCTCTCTCTCTCTCTCTTCTTTTTTTGCCTTTCTGTTACAGGAGAACGCACGGAAGCCATGCAACGTGACGCCGGATACGTCTCCTCCGGAAGTGGCGTCAGGCACTGGCCCGGACTTCTGCTTCCGTTTTCGTGGCTTCTAATACTCGCGCGAAACCGCCAAACTTTCTTGCACTAGCGCACCACACTCAGACAGTATTTCACGCTTACTTCTTGTCGTTTCCAACGCTGAAATGTACCTAAAACGCGACCAAGCCGATTTAGATCGTAAGATAAGATTTTGTGTGTAGGGATCCCGGAAAACCATATTTATATGAATCGCGTTATGCCAGCGATACATAGCCGAGGATGAGATAGCTGTTAAATTCATAATGCAGAGATAATGAGATTGCGAAATATCTGATAAATATTCTGCGCGAATCGTGTGAGGGTACGGACACACTTTCGGACGAAAACAATATTTACACGAAGCTTGATTTAGCTCGGAGGAAATATCTTTTGAATCTTAGTTTTATACACGTAGATTGTTATAAGTTTTTGATGAGATATAGAAAAAGAGTTTATATAAACCGCTAAATTTTACGCGATTTTATCGCGAAGTAAAATTAGATTAGCAATTATCAACGCAATTAGATCGTGTAATGCGACCGAGAAACTGAATGAAAAAAAGTTTTGTGTGAAAAATATAAATACGTTCAGATTGATATTAATTCAGAAGAGGTTGATATCAATTCGAAAAATCTCCCAACAACTTTACTTTTGTTAGAGTACAAAAAAAAGTTTTGTATCTCTCTCTCGGTTTCATTATAAAAAGATGCAAGTGGTAGTTTAAGGGAATTTAACACAAATGGTGATGGAATTGAAAAAAAAAAAAAAATAAAATAAAATAATAAAATGTCTTGAGCAAAAATTCCTTGTGTGCTACTACTGTCCCGTAAATTTAGCTTCGCTCGCAAATAATTCATTAAACGACCTGCGATACTCCATTTGATCTCAATGTTCCGGAACGTTCTTTTCGCCCCGGCAATTCACGGTGTTTCTTTGAGCGCGGGCTCTTAAAGTCAATGAGATTAAAGCGGCCGCGCACGGAGCGCGCCAAAGGATGCAAACGTAATTTGATAAATATCATGTATCGCGCTTTATATTCTTTCGTACGGGAAAACTCGAAGTACACGTTGTGAATTGCATAAAACTGTCGCATTGTTGCACAATATATGTCTCAGAAACCGAAGAGAATTCGGATTGGTGCTGCGAGAGGAGAGGTAACGTAAGTACGTCCCGATTTAATGTACGTATGAATTTTTATTTTGTTTACCAGAAACAAATGTTTTTTTTTTTATACAATTTAGTGTAGAGATGATTGATTCGAGAGACACATCTCGCTGTTGCACGAAGCAAACTCACACACATGACATATAATCGCTGCTGAATTATGCGTTAGCTTCTCTTATAAATATCAAATAAGACGGTGTTCACTTATTCATGCTCATTCCGATATGTAAGAGAACATCGTGTGCCCCGCACACTCGAATTTGTCAAATGCAGGAACGTGTGCGTTACAGTAGATGGCAATTTCTCTTGTCGCACATCGCGAATTCTGAAGACATAATTCTCTCTAAATTCGCAATTCTATACCGCTGGCACTACGCCGTTAACTTTCTATCTCTCTCTCTCTCTCTCTCTCTGTCTCTTTCAGCGCTTTGATATGTATAACAAATAAGCAAAAAAGAGTCCGCCGTGTTCCACAAGTGACAAGTGAGATTACATATTTGATCGCGGAGGCGAGAGAACAAAGGAGAGACGAAACGATTGAAGAAACGAACGTCGCGACGAATGCGCATTAACTCGCGCTCTTTTTTTCGCGCTTTTGTATAATACGGAACGGAGTCGCATTGTTCCTCGCGAACGCAAGAATTGTTCAAGTACGTATACTCCTCGCCGATCGGAATTCAATGTGCGTCACTTTCGCGCGCGTTTCGCCGAACGATTCAATTTAGATACGTCGAAATTCGTTACCTTTTAAATATTTGTTGTCGTGAAAAGCGAATTATTTTAACCGACGTTTCTGACGATTTTACGGTTGTTGAGCGGTAAGGGATAACGTCATAAGGAGAGAAAACGCGCCATTTACCATTGAACTTCACGCTTTTATTTTTTTTTTTTTTAGAAAAAATAAATCACGTACGTGATTGTAATATAAAATGTTTCTTTTTTATTTATTCACACGGAAAAACATTTTCACAGAAGACAAGAGATTCTGTTTAACAAAGGGTCCGTTGGAAACATGTTTCATTGTATTTTTCACATTTTCGGTCAGAAGCGCCAGTAGCGCTAACTCTTTTCCTTTTACGAAAGGGTCTCCTGTTGTCGCGTCCCGACCGTTCCTTTTACTTGTTCATCGTCCCCGGAACGAATACCGGTTCAGCTTTTCTCTCTCAGTGTAAATCGTATATAACTGTCACTCTCTCCCCGGCAAAAGGGGTAATACCCAACTTCGTGTAAAACTCCGGCCGGCTGCTACGTCAACGTAGTAACATCCCAGTCTCTGTATCCAGATCCGAATTGCGCTATTCGCATGTCATGAAACTCGGGACATTGTACAGCGATACGTCTTCTCGAAATTGTTTTCTTAAAAAGAACTTAAGAGTGCGAAAATAAAGTTGCACATCAATATTAAGCATCTCGTATACGAAGAGGAGAAACAAGAAAATACGTGAGAATAGCAATTATTAAATTGCGCGAGATAATCTCGTCGGAGGATGTTTTTCGGACAATAATCAAAACAAAAAAAAAAAAAAAATTCGGGAATAGTTAAAAGCGGCGTTTAAGCGACGCTAAAGCAAGAATAAAATAACACTAAATTTACGACGGACCGTGAATCAACATGCTTTATGATTGTTCGGGTAGCGGATGATAAAGGACGGGGGAACTCGGCCGGCCAGGTCGAACACAGGAGAGCTCGCATGCCCGGCAGGGTGGGAGGATGAAAATTGGAAAACTGCATTGTCCACCCGTTCTACCCCCTCTGGGACACATTCGTTAGTGGGCATCGTCCGCCGACGATAAATTTCGCGTATCTTCCACTTTCCCGTCTTTCACCTGCGCTCAAATTAAAGATCAGCCCGATCGTGATTGCTCTCCGTGCGCGGCTCTCTCGTCGGCTCGCGATTGCTTTTATTCAATATTTTACCGGATATCATTGAATATTGAACAGCAGGAGATAATTAGATGTATGTATAGATAACTTCGTAATTTTCGCGTCGCATATGGGTCGGAAAAATAGAAGGAGAATATATTAATTACAGACGAGATAGCAAAAGACGAAGTAAAATCGAAAAATACAAACGTTTATCTCTTGTATTCTTCGTTTCAACTTGATGTACGTGTCACCTGTTGGAGATATACGGCATTTTCAGCGTGTGGGATTTGTGCCGCAGTACGGACTGTGACGCGGTGGTTTCGCTGCCCGTTGCAGCGATTCTCTCGTCCCAAAGTGCACTCCGGACGTTGTTTCGAGGGCACGTGCCGCCGTGCCGGAGTGCCAAAAACCCCTTCGGGATCGATCCTTAATTTCAAGTCTAGATATGCTTTTTTTCTCGGTTTGCATTTTTTTTTTTGTTGAGCGATATTGAAGAAGCTATCGCTCCCCGCATGCGTGAGGCTACGTCCGAACAAACTTTGTGTAGAAAACGAGCGCGGTTTTGTTTAATTAAACGCTCGCGAGCCACATATTTACAAATCGGATTAGCTGTTTAGACGGGCACGAGGTCACACACGAGCGAACCTGTAATTAAAGCGAGAAACAGTCTCACAAGTGTCGCGTATCTCAGTTTTATACGTTTAATTAGCGCCTTATCGGGAGTGGAATCACTTTAACACTATTGTAAATAATACTCGACAAATTAAGTTTCCGCGGCGCGCACACCGGAGTTTATTCCATACACACGTACGTGTGTGTTTATAGACGCGAGATTAGAGAATTATTCATTTAATCGTTAATTACGTATGTCGAAACTCGGCATTTACCGTCGCTTTTCTGCTTACGAATTTAGCTTACGAAACTAGTCCCGAAACGTGATATGATTCAATATACTTGGGTCTTGAGAGTCACTTTGATATTCGTGACGTCATATTTGCAACCGCGATACAGCTGAGGAACTCGGATGAAGTTAATCTTGAGAGACACAGCCTTGAGTCCTGTTTCACACGATTCAATACGTGACTCTTGAGGTTTCGCACAAGCAACGTATATATATACCGCGCTCTGCCATTCCGCCTATTACGGGAAACTCGATCTCAATTGAACTATATTCGAAATGCAACCGCTGAATTGGTAATTGCGCGTCGAAGCGTGATCCTAAGTATGAATGTGCAGCCTCGTCCGGATTTAAAATAAATATTATATTAATAGAATCAAAAATCATATTAATTTTCTAAAGACGTAAGTAGAAAACAATCGTTTCGAACAAAGATGTTTTGCAAATAGAAATATCTGTTCTATTTGTAACTACTCGTTTTACGCTGTAATTACAAAATCTCGCATCGGCATACACATATCAATGGTCATATATCGTGTAAAATATTGCAAAATCTGCAAAACGCACAGTGTAATACATTCAATCTTCCGAGCGCTACTGCGAAAAATTTGCAATATCGTACTAGATCGCATAATAATGCGAAACTTCGGGATAAAACATGTTAAATATTGAACAAGCTACAATGTGGCAAAACACGTGTGGAATTTTATGCGCGGCAAGCTTCATTCGAATTTCCGCCCAATGTACCTACATTTTTTTGCCGTCGAATTGATGCGATTGATTTTTTTTTTTTATCCCGAAAACATTTCATATATCACGCGCGTAAGCGCGCGAGCGTTTTATTTTTTTTTCCCGCGTATACTTCGTTTCTCTGTGAATCGACGCGCGCGAACGCTACACCGCACCGTCGGGAAGGTCTCGATAGCGTCGGACAGGACAAACGGCGGCTAATTTTTGCAGATCCGACGACCCCGCGCGTGACTCAAACAAAAAAGCGGCCGCTTTTGTTTTTTTCGTAAAAAAAGTGTTTGCGATCTTGCTTTGTTAACGGGCAATTCAACTTTGTTGCTTCGAATAAACAACGGTTGGCCAAACGAATGTATCCCTCCTCCCCAATAGCGCTCGCGCGCGCTCTATTTCAGCTTCGCTTTTAGCGACCCTTTTCACGCAAATTGCCACGGAAAGCTGGGCCAGTTAAAATGTTTACGAACGTCAACGTTTATCGCAAGGGCTGAACTGAAAATGCGAGCTTTCACAAATTTTCCAGCAATAAGGTATAAAAGTGCGATTTTACCGCGTCACTATTCACGAGTCACTTGAAACTCACACGTCATGATTAAACACTTTTGCGAGAACGAAGTTTTATTGTAATAATGAAAAACGCGCGAGTTTTACTCGCGCGGGGATCCATTCAAGATTTTTATGCGTGCAAATATGAACGAGCTTTAAACGAGACTAATCAAATGAAAATGAATCTTTTTTTTGTTCAAATGTTACAAATGTATCTAATATGAAAATCAAAAGATGATTTAAAAATTGATTTTCACGATGATAAAGCTTTCAACTTTCTTCCGAAACATTTTTGTGACATTTTTTCCGGGATGTTTTTTTCTATTTTTAATTATCTAAAAATACAAGAGAATTTGACAGTTCCATATACAACTTTCATATTTTATCAGTTGGTTACTATGCAATTTTTTTTCGCAAAGGCAAACTCACAAATTCGTCATTAATTACCGAATGTAAAGCGAAAATTGCATCGCTGATAATGCGCCGATGAAGTTGCATCGGGATGAATTGCTTTTTGGTTAATCAAATTTTAACACTTTGCTGGAATCGGCAATTAGAAACAAAAAGAAGATCGATATATCGATATGCGATATATATCGAA